>NGBS01000900.1:0-68706 GCA_002245135.1 Proteromonas lacertae
TCCAGAGAAATTGATATACAATAAAATCGTATTAGATGCAATAGAAAAGTTGAGTTTCAACTATTTGACAATAGTAAATATATCCTATTTAAATTCTGATGATAATTTTGATGCAATTGAAAATTTTATTGATATATCTTTATATCACGGATCTGAAGATTTTTATATAATTAATACATTATCATATGATAATTTAGTGATTTTCTTCGATATATACAAGAAAAGAAGTGCTGTGCTCAAAGTTTTCCCTGTGTTTTGTATTGACACTTCAATGACAAAAATTGATAGTAGTAAAACAGAAGGTAATTATTTAGTATCTTACGAAATAAATACATCTTCAGAAGAAGAAAAAGTTCGTTCTGTAATTCATCAATTATTAGGAGATGATTATGTAATAAATGGTAAAGAAATAGGCTATATAATTGCATTATTCTTTTTAGGTGAAAGTTTAATATCAACCAAAGAATTATCAAGAGAATGTGATAATCAATTATTTATATAAGACTAAAACAGATACATTATTTGGTCATTTACAGTTTGCGACAAGATAATACAATCACAAGATCAATAGTATTAAATAAGATCAAAATCTAGTGGAATTGTGTTTGATAAGTTCATATTAAAGACATCCTATGAAGCAGGTGTATGGAATGATCAGTTTATTCAAAAAGAGAGTATACTAGTTGTAATTGGAGAGATTCATTCAACTGATAAATTTGAAAGATCAACTATAAAGATTGGTATTATTTTATCACTCTCTCAGGAGCATATTCTCATAATGATAGAAAATCATTTAATTTATATTTAATGATTATTGATTACTATAATATAGAAATGAAAGGTATTAGAGGGTTGATAATTGTTCCTACATTTGTTGATGTAAAGTCAGATGTGAGTTTAGTTAAAGATTCTCTTTTATATCTAAGTTCGAATAATATAAACAGTGTAATTGGCTTGTCAAATTCTGAGATGAGAAAAGCATCATTAGCTACTTTGGAGGAGAAGAATTTGGTACTTTTTTATCCACCATAATTATGAAGGTCCTTGAATGCAAGAGAAACATAATATATGTTGGAGTACCATTTACTAGTCATGTTAGTGTTAGATATTATATACAAAGAGATGTATTACAAACTAAAAGGAGAGTTGCAATAGTTTATACAAACACTTTGTATTACAAAACAGCGGTAGAGATATTGACAGAAGATTTAAACGCTATTGGAATTACAGTTTCATATGTTTCAAAAACTAATTATGATGCTTCAGATATGAATTCAATTGTAAATGAATTATTATATATGTTATTGGGAGGTGGAATTATTATATCTTTAATTGATGGAGATTTGAAATATCAATTTTATGAAGTAGCTTATCAGAATTTTTTAGTAGAACCAGCATATACATTCTATACATTTGGTATTGATTCTAGTGTATTACATACAGAATATGCAAAATACTTCTCAAGTCATTATCTAATTACTGAAGCCATTGAAGTAGATAACGAAATAACACAAATTATTAAGAAATATAAGGATGATTATTACCCATACATTGATTATTTTGATAATGGTATGTATTATTCTATTTTGTCGATTATGTTATGGAGAGAAACAATAGAAAATAAAAAATCTTATCAAACAGAATTAATTTTACAATCAGTTAACAAATTGTCATTCTCTTCACCATTCGGTGTTATTTCTACTTCATCAAATCATCATATTTCAATACCTAGAGTAATTGCTAGAGTGATAAAATCAGATAATAATAAATATGAATTTAATTTCAGCTTAAATAGTGGATTTACAGTTCCAAGCCCTTATTCTACAAAATATTTGGGAAATGTTGTATTTATATGTGATTGGAGGAAATCAGTAGAACAGCAACCCACAATTTCTGTAAACTTTCTTATTGTTCTTTCACCAAATGATGAAACATCATATTTATCTATCATAGCAGTAACAGTATCATGTATTGATGATATAAATTCAAAGAATGGGATAATGGGTTATACAGTAAATCCTTTGTTCATTATATACAATGATGAAGATGTAACATTGAAAGATAAGCTTGAAAAAACTATGGTAGAAAATCCATTGAATTTATTGTATATTGGATGTACAACATCATTCTGTTTAAATACAATTTCTCCATTATTAATAAAATATCACAGATTATTACTTTATCCAATAAAATTCCAAGCAGAAATATGTCATCCAGCAATGTTAGCAACAGGACCAATACCCAATCAAATAATTGGTTCTGCAATTACATATATTTCTAGTTTGTTAGTCACTAAGAATATAGTTTTATTGTATTCTAGTAATACTAAGTGGAATGTATTTAAAGAAGTTTTTAAAGAAAGTATAGGTGATCAATACTCAATTGTTTATGAAAAGGAAATTGATGATTATTCTTATTTTTCCATGTCAATGGTCAATAATATAATAGGATTATTAGCAAATGGAGGGTTTATCATTAGTTTCTTAAGTGAAAAACCACTATTAAGTATTTTGAATTATTTGAATGTGATGATTGTTGATGTAAGTTACATAAATTTTGAAATATATAATTTCAGAATTCCACCATATACAATTAAGACAGAATTGCCAGATCTAAAATTTCCTTATTATTACGTTTCAGGCTTAGATGATCCCGTAGAAGATAGTGGATCATTAAGAGATATAAAACAGATATTGGACAAATACTATGGAAATATGAATATCACTGATGATAGTGTATCTGTAGCAATTACTATATATGGTCTTGTTAAACTTGCAGAAACAGCTAAAACAATAAATATTACAGTATTAAAACAATACTTATTTACAACATATTTAACAGATGATAAAACAACAAGATTCTCAACAAGCAATTATATGGTGAGAGATATTTATATATACAAATATGCGAATAATGTTGGAAGCATTGTAAGAACATTCCAAGGAACAGAACCACAATCTTTCAATTGGAAATTAGATGGTAATTATGGTAAAATGTGTGATACAAGACTAGTAATAGATTTTGTAGGTAATCCAGTTATAACAGTGGATATAATGAATGTTATATTAGTTACTTCTACAACAGGTGCAAATCAACTAGATTATAGAGGAATATCTGAAGTATTTCAACAAATAATTGATAATATAAACTCAAATGGTGGTTTAAGAAACAAAAGAATTAATTATGAAATAATTGATGATCAATCAGATACAACAATTTGTTCTGATTCAATTAAAAGAAGATTAAGTGAAATAGATAATTTAACTGCAATATTCACTACAGGAGGTCAATTGTGTGTTGATTTAGTAGTTAGTTCATTAATACAATATAATGTGAAACTATTCCATATTGGTATATTTGGAGGTGAAAGTTGTGAATCAAATGTTTTTCATTTTGGAATAGAACCAACAACCATAGAAAGACATATAGAAATAATGATGAATAAAGGAATTAATAATTTTGGTATTATATCGACATCTGAAGCTTATCATATGAAATTCTATACTTATGCTGAAAGATATATAAATTATTTGTATGGCACTGTATCATTAGCTGCAACAGTAGAAGAAAGTATTAATGACTGTAAATCTTTAGCTCAAAACATAAAATCAAAATTAGTAACGCAAAATACAGCCTTGTTGCTATTTGTTAATGTTAATGTTCATAGATTATTATCTACAGCATTGAAGTATGTGGGAATAAATGATAATGACTATACAATTTTTTCATTTTCAACATATGAGAATGTGGCATTTTTAGATGATGGAAATATATTACCATTCTATTCAGTTGCTCATTATTTTAATACAATCAAAAGTGAAGAAAATTCAAATTTTATTGAAGAGATTAAACTAAGTTTATCTAATGATGTTAAAATAAATGCATATCATGAATCAATTTATACTGCTATAGAATTATGGGAAAGAACCGTTAAAGACTATAGTAATATTGAGATTAAAGATTTGAATTTGCAGTATTATAATTTGAATCTAAGCACTGCTGCTGGTTATATGGTAATGCATAGTAATAATATTGTTTATAGAAATATATATTTATCATATTATGATGGAAATGAATATGGTGGTTTTACTATTGTTTCAAACTCAGATTATGGATATCCAACTGCTTGGAAACAGTTTATTAACAGTGGTATTTATGTATGTGACTTTATTGATCCTTCAATTGGCCAAAAGTATAAATCTCCAAGTATTTCAATCGGTATTATGGCATCTTTGACAGGAATTGACGAATTAAGAGGAAGAGAAATAGTATGTAGTGTGTTGCTAGTGACTAGACGAGTAAATAGAGAAGGAGGTTTAATTGGAAGTAGAATAGAAGTAGAAATATTTGATACAGAATCAAATTTTGATACATATAAGCAGAAAGCTTTATCTATTTCTCAGATACCAGAATTAAGTGCTGTATTTGGAGCAGCATGGGATGATGAATATAAAATGTTGATTCAATACTTCAATAAAGTTGGAAAACTATTCTTCTTTTCTGGAACAGCAACAAGTGATGGTTGTGAGAATTATGGTGTTGTTACTCAAGATACTTTTATACAACTCATTACTGTTACACAGTATACTTTAGTGAAAGAAGGTACAAATGAATATATAATCATTTATTCATCTCATCGTTTCAGTGTAGAGAATTTGAAGATATTTTCAGGGTTTTTAGATAGTATTAATATTAAGTATATTAAATATGAATATGATTCAACGAACAATGAAATATTTGAAGAAATAAGACAACTATATCCGAATGGAGTTAAAATCGTTGATGTTGGTTCTACATGGTATGCTCTTGAAATGTCTATACGAGCAACAAAAGCTGGACTTGTTTATCCAAAGTATAAATTCTATCATTATTTTGTTGATGAATATCTATTGAATGGAAATGAAAAATATTTTGAAGGACATATTTTCTTAAGTTCTTGGTTTGCTGTAGTGGGTAAAGCTATTTCAAAAGGTTATGAAAATCAAAGAAGTTTTTATAGAGAGTATGTAGAAACTTATTCAGATTCCATTAGAGTATCAAGTACAGCAGAAGCAACATACACAAGTGTGGAGCTATGGATAAGTGGAGTTAAAGAAAGTTATAGTTTTGAATCATCATTAGTGAAAAAGGGAATGTTAGGCAAAAAAATAAAAGCTGGTTCAGATAGGATAAGATTAGAAATTAATAATATTGTTTCAAGAAAAATATATACAGCACAAGTGATAGATGGAGTATTAGTATTAATTACTTCAACTACTGAAGCTATCTATCCTTACTCTTATGCTAATTGGATGCCTGATAATCAAGGCAAAGAATGCGATTGGGTAAACAATAATGGTACATACATTAAACAGAATATTAAAAGAGTAGGAATTATATTAGAGTCTGATTTTAGAATTAATACAGAAATTTATAATGCATGGATATCTTTTAAAGATGCTTTAAATGAAATTAATCTAGAAGGTGGTATTAATGGAATAGACTTTTATGAATCATCTGCAATTGTACCACTTGATGATGTTGAGAATAGCACAATTCAACTTATAGAGAATGAAAAAATATATGCATTATTTGGATGTTTATCAATCAAATGCAGAGATATAGTAAGTGTTATTGCTGAAGAATATAAAAAGATGTTTTTCTATATTGGTAATAATGGTGGAGAATATTTTTCAAAATACACATTTTCTATTTCTTCAACCATAATCCAAAATTTAAATGTAGCATTAGCATATACTAATAAAATGTATAAGAATTATTATTTGCTAATTGATCAACAAAATTAATATCTTTTTTTTTATCATTATATACACTCAATTAGTTACTTAATTTTGTATTGATTTATACTTTGATAAAATAACAACCTTCATATCAGCACATACTAATAACCAATTGTTAGGTTATTATGAAATAACAGATAAAATAAAATGTAGTATAATTATGAGGAATATAGCATCAGCATCAAGTATTTATAATCACATGATTAGTATTTATATTTATGTATTTTATGTATTTTTAGTAATTACTGTTTTGTCAAAATCAAATTTTGAAGAATGTATGGAGTATTATGTAAATAATAGGTTAATAAGATATAGATACTATCTACTAATATTAAATTATAATCATTATGAATATTTAGATATTGATATAAATACAATAGTTGGAAGTTATATATCATTGTCATACCATCAAAGTAATACTTATTTCAGAAATTATGCATTTAAAAAGAGAGTTAGTTCAGTATTAGATGCAATGTCTTACATATCGCCATATTATGAGAATTGCTATTCATCAATTAATATATTCAAATTAGCAGTTGAAAAAGCATCGCAATATGATTCAAGAAATGAATTACCTGAAAGTGACTATGTTAGATTAACTATTCCAAAAATACAATATCAATCACCTTCAGGGGTTATTACAATGACAATAAATAATTATGCAGAAAGACCAATGTATTTATTGGAAATAATTAGAGAAGATAAATTCCTTCAAGTTAATCCAGAAATAGGTACAATTGAGTCTTACAATCCTTATCCGTTTATAACATATTTACCAAAAGAAAGTGAAAATGTAAAAAGTATAAGAATACTTAAAAGAAGTGAAATAATGAAGTGGTTTGGCTTTTGTTTATGTTTGTTTAGCATATTAGTTTCGTTATTATGTTTAATATATACAATAAAATTTAGAAAGAACAGAATAATAAAATGTAGTTCACCACTTTATTATTATTGTTTAATATTTGGTTTAATTATGTCAGCAATAAGTATAATATATTTGACAGCCACTCCAACTTCATCTTCAGTTATATGCTATATTAGAATCAACTTATGTTTATTCTCAGTTATGTTTGTATCTTCAATGTTATTTGTAAAAGCTGCGAAATACAATTTCAGTAGGAAGAAGAGAATACATAAAGTATTATTTATCTTAATAATTAAAATAATAGATAAAAATCACTCCATTTTATATTGTAAAGATATTTTTATTTTCTTACTTTTTCCCATTGGTAGTGTCAGTAGTTTATCAAATTGTCTCTCAACCATCTTATACTTTACAGTTGAGTGAAAAAGATTCATCGTTCTTAGTTGATTCTTTTTATGAAGAATGTTCTCAAGATGATATATTTAAGTATATTTTTTTATCTTTATTTTTCCATATAGTATAATCATCATTGTTTATGTAGTAATATATATTTTGTATGGTTTATACTTATCTTTCCACTCAAGACAAAAAGCTATTGAATTTGGTGATTCTTATTCGTTGCTTATAACTTATATTGTTGAATATATCCTTTTACTTAATGATTTATTCTGATAGATATTCTTTAACATTCGTTTAATCTTCATGTTGATCATTTTATTCGTTTTAGAATTTGTAATAAACTCAACTCCAGATTATTTATTGTTATTTAGAGGAATTGGTTATCCTTTAGTAATAATAGCTATTACATTAGTCCAATTCGTTCCAAAGATATTGTTTATGTTTACTGATGAATTAGCACTTGATGTAACAGACAGTAGTATGACAGAATCAATGAGTGTTCGCCAATCTCAATCATATCTTTTTTTTATCTTTACATAATCATCTTATTATTTCTTAATCATATTTACTTCAGTATCTTATTCAATGAATCATTCTATAAATCATTCAATAAACCGTTCTGCATCTCGTGCTATGTCTCAATCTCAGTCTATTAATAGAAAGCATATATAGAAATAGTTTGTTACTAAGATAGTCAGTTGGTTGTATGCATTCATAAAGTTTCTTTTGCTCAACTATGAATATTGTTTATTTACGTTTTTAACCAAAAAACAAAATACTAACAAACGACTAAAATAATATGTTCGTTGGCTTGAAATATTAATTTGAATGATGTTGAATTTCTCTAGATCAGTTAAATCTTTTGGTAGAATCTACCCACTAATGCAGTGCAAGAATGTTCTATTTTCAATGTCAGCAATTAGAACTCATATACCAGAAGCAGAAGACTATCGAGTGGTATTTAGCAAATTAATAAATAAATCCAGTTGGTTGAATTTAGACAAAATCACTGTTGTCTCAAATGAAGATAGATTCTATAGAGGAAAAGGCTTATATCTAATTTGGTTAAAGCAACATTATAATGTTTCAGCATCATCTCTCGCTTACATATTTTACTTTTTAGGTACTGTTGGGCGTTGTGATGAATCAATTAAGATGTTTGAAAAGCATAAATCAAATCTGAAGTCTTCTTATCCAAATATAGAAATATGTTCACAATTTTTAGCATCTATAAGATATTTAACAGATGTAAATACGGTAGACAAATACTTCAAAGAAATTCTAAATTATTATCCAAAGGATATTGATATAACAACATCATATGTTTCATTCTTGTTTAATAATAAAAGCTATACAAATATTTATGAAATATATGACAATATAAAATCTCAATCAGTTCATTTATCACCAACAATGTTTAATATCATGTTATTAACATGTGTAAAACTCAAAGATGTGGAAAAGATGAAGAATATATGGAATTATCATTGTTCATATAATGGAATAACAACGTCAAATGATTATCAAATCTACATGAGTGGTTTATATGAAGAAAAACAGTATAACGAAATACTTGAGATATTTAAGACGATGCCAGACAATGATATAACAAAAATAAATGTTGGTATGGTTATGATATTAAGTAATTGTTCAAAATACTTAAATTCTTATGAAAAATTAAAGGATGTTTGTATGAAAATGTATAAATCATATATTCAAGAAAATAAGGATGAAGTTATCAAAGATGAGTTATTATCTAATCCTGAATTTTTCAATAATATATTGTTCTCAAATGCTATAACAAAGTCTGAATTGAGTGAAGAAATGAAATTATATTTGGAAGAGGATAATAAAGTATTTAAAAATGCATTTATCAAATCCAACAAGTGAGTTGTTTTATTCTGTTTCATATTATAATAATGGTTTATACAACAAGAT
Organism: Proteromonas lacertae; assembly: GCA_002245135.1. Taxonomy (NCBI): domain Eukaryota; class Bigyra; order Opalinata; family Proteromonadidae; genus Proteromonas; species Proteromonas lacertae. The sequence goes on from NGBS01000900.1 coordinate 8,983, forward strand.
ACTTTCAAAATCATCATCTAAAAACAAAGAAAATAAACAAATGAAAAGAAATAAAGTATTAATTGATGAAGTAAATAAGTATAAGGAGATGAACAAATAAGAATTTACATCAATCTTTTTTTCTATGTATTTTTTTTCATATAGACAATAAATATATGATAATATTAAACAACATATTTAAGGTTTAAAAAGAAAAGTAACACAAACTAATTTAATCTGTCGATTCATTCAATTTTCTCTTTTTTTCTTTGAATTCTCTCTAATTTTTCTTCTTTCTTTCTCTTAGCTATTTTCTCTCTCATTATTTCACCTTGTTTCTTCAAAATCTTCTTAATTGTATGTTTACTTGCTGTATTAGTTTCATCTACTTTAGTTTCTGTTTCTTTCTTCAATTGATTTTTACTCTTTTTATTACCAAATGCAGTAATTAAGTCTTGCCTCTTTTCTAAATAAGATCGTTCTTTTTCTGTTTCTTTAATTTCAGATATAGTAGTGTTTTACTGTTGATTCTAAACTATATACTCTATCAATCTTTGTAACATCTAAATTATTGTTTGAAGAATCAAAAATTCCAAAATATATACTACAATAACAATAATAATGTAATCTATACTTTTGAGATGAATTAGAAAAATTTGAATCATAATTATTGCCTTGATATAGAATCATTGGTGTTTCTGCAACTAGTTTTCTTCTCATTTGACCTTTTTTTGATAATTTCTTATATTCATTAAGAAAAATATTATATAATATAAATAGACATAAAAGATATTCATATGACTGGAATTTTATATGATCTTCTCCTTGATTTGACAGAATTGATGAAGTTGGTGGACCTCCAGGAAAGGAAACTAATAGATTATAGAAAATATAATACCAACAAATGGCGGTTGTACATCAGCATTAAGTTTATGGCAAGTTATATGACATTTCATTTTTGATCAAGCTTTTTGTTTGACTATTTTTTTAAATATTTGAAAGTTTTAAAGGAATTAGTGAATATTTACTCCGATCAAATATTTCTTAATGTCTAGTAGTGAAATAAAAGCCAAATTAGATAGTATAATCGCCGATTTAAATCCTTCAAAAGAATGGGATAAGAACGAGAAAGCTTTAAATGAGATAATTGTATTTATTGATACATTATAATTGAAATAGAAAATATTTAATGAATCAAATGAAGGAAATGTAGAAGATTTACAGAATATAGCTATTAAAACGAAAGAGCTAATATGCAAAGCTATTAAGAATTTAAGATCAAAATTGTGTATAAGTGCATGCAATTGTATCACAACTATGTCAAAAGTCTTAAAATCAAATTTCAACTGTTGTTCAGATTATTATTTTCAAATATTAATGAATAACACAAATAATGGTGTGTCTGTAATAGCAAATTCATGTCTAAATACATTACAATCCATAATATCATCAACAAAAATTGGTTATTCAAAGCTTTTGTTAATCATTTATAACTCTTCAAAATCTAAAAATTACTTTACTCGATTATCAGGTGCAAAATGTTTTCATTTAGCAATTACAAATTGGATAAATTTCGGCCATGAAAACCACTTTCAAGAATATTCAACCTATTTAGTTTCATGCTTAAATGATTCAAATCAAATGTGTAGAAATGAAGGAATAGAATGTTATAATTCTCTGTTGAAATTATTCCCAAATAAAATGAATGCAATATATGATAAATGTAATAGAATGATACAAAAGAAAATCAATACGTTTGATAAACATACTGTATTAGATAACAATATACCAACAGAAAATAAATCAAAGCTTACAAAAATAGATAAGCCAAAAGTAATTTCAAAAAATGTTATCATAAAGCCAATAATCAAGAAAGAAGAAATAGTTGAGATGAAAAAGGATGTGGAAACAACAAATCAAAAATCATCTTTTGCTATAGGAAAGAAATTGTTCAAGAATTTGAAAACATTAGGAAAGGCAAAGAGAATGAATTTATCTAAAGCAAGTGATCTCAATAAGAGGAAGAAGATAAATGAGAATGAAAATAAAAGTAAAAGAATTTGTTTATCAGATATAACAAATAAATAATCCATTATTTTATTGTTTTTATTTGATTATTACATTAGCATAAAAGAAGATGAAGAATTAACAAAACAATATTTTTCAAATCTATTTTGAATAAGCTTGTAACTCACTTCAAGCCATTTGTGTTATAACACTAATTTTTTAGAACTGCATTGTTATATAAGATGAAAATAAATTCAGTTTTTATACTACTTATCCTTTCATCCCTGTCTTCATACGCATTAGGTTTTAAAATCAATCAAAAATTGATTTGTGATGGAAGTAGAAGATTTAGAGCAGATACAAAGCTCAAGTCCTGTATAAAGGTTGGTTATATTAATAATTATTACGCATTGTATGTTAATCAATACAACTCAATAAAACCAATACTTTCTTCAAATTCAACAGAATTATATTTTTCTATATATCCTCCACTTCCCGATGGTTTAAATTTAAATGCAAAAACAGGTGAAATTAGTGGTACTCCAACAGTAGAACAATCTCTTCAAAATTATGTTGTTACTGTTAGATATTTCTTCTCAAAACCAACTAACTTCTTTGTATCAATTTCAATAGATAATAGGAACAAAAGATCTCTTGAAAATGAAGAAATATTCTTAACATCAGAAAAACACTTCAAACCATGCATACACTATAAACAAGAGAGTTATGAATTTTTCATAGGTTTTGAAGATTCGACAGATGAAGCGTTTTGGTTAAATCCGGAAGAAGATGCTGAATTAGTTTACTCATTTGGTGAATCTAACAACAATCTACCCTCTACTATAACAATTGATGAAGAAACAGGTAAAATAAGTGGAATTGCTCCATTAGGTTCAAACGGAACATACACTGTATCAATAGTTGTACAATTGAATATATCATCTGAAACAAAATCAGATCCTTATTATTTAACAATTAATATTATTCAACCATACTGTCCAAGTAGTAATAATTTCCCAGTAGGATTACCTGGTCAAAAAGTAGAAGGTGAATGTGATGGAGGTATGAAATTTGCTGTATGTCCAAGTGGTGAAAAATTACCAAAGTATTCTCAACCAGATACAACTTTGTGTAATCTTCAATTCACCTATACTAGTTATACATTTAAGTTCTTTTCATATTTTATGAATTCTAGTAGTGAAGCTAATCTTGGTGGAGGTATTGGTAGTTTTGTAATGGATGGTATTCCAGATAATTTGAAACATCTTTTTTCAATTGATGATTATGGAAGTGTAACTTATGATGGTAGAAATAATGCATTTAAAGCTACAACATCCACAACTGTAAAAATAACTGGAACAGCTCCTGATGGGAAAAAATTAACTGTAAATGTAAGATATACAATTCAATTAAACAAGTGTCAAGGTGATAAAGAATACTCTTCCGTAAATATTGGTTCAAAATCAGTCAGTAAATTGGGATGTAAAGATGGTTATGTTGGTAGTGAGAAATATAGAGATTGTCTAGCAACATCTTACCCAGCTGAATGGTCTGAAGAAAAAGGATGTACATTAGGTCCACAAATTACATATCCTAAAACCCTTTATACTTATTATTATAACTTTTACGATTCTTATGCAAAACCAAATTCTAATGATGAATTTGATGAGTATTACATTACAGCTGGTGTATTACCTACTGGTTTAGTTATGCATCCAAATGGTACAATCTCTGGCGCTCCAACTGCTGGTGGTATATATGAAATTACTATTCAAGGTAAAAAAGCTGATTATACATCCAATTTCCTAAATATTACAATTTTCGTTTATGAACCGTTCTGTGAAGATGAAAGTGGTAAAATAGCTCATAGTGGTGAATATTATAAGAATTATACTGAATGTCCAAGATTATATGAAGGATATGTTGGGTATTATTGTATGTTGGATAAATTAGATCCACAATTTGCACCTAATAACACAGGAATGGAATATTGTACTGTTATTAGAACTTTAGCACCAACTACTCCTTATATTCCAATTGATTATACTTATACTGCATTTACTATATTCATAAATGGAGTTGGTAAAAAAGAACTGAGTGTATCTGAAGATAGTGTATTGATAAATTCTGTAATAGATGTATTTAATAAGATTGATAATACATTGTATTTTACTGAAGATGATGTATTAATCACCTTAATGGATTATTCTTCAGGAACTCTTTTAAGATTCTTACAAAGCAGTTATACTGAGATTGTAGTTCAAATCACACACGAAAAATCAGAAGCATCATCTGTTACTGCTGTTATTAGAGATTTAGTTTCAGATTCATCAATGTTAGTTCAAACAATTAAAGATTTTTCAGATGATCAATTCAGTGATATGACTTCTATTACTGTCCAACAAGGAGCTAAAGGATATGATGGTAGTTGTGTATCAAATCCAATAGTGATTGTTGTGTTAGTGTTAATAATGGTTTTACTATAAATGTATATGTTATTATTGCTTATTTTTCACTAAACATTTTTATTTTTTGGAAATTTATAAATAATTAAATTAACAAAACAATCTTTTGATTGATTCTATCTATTTTCAATATTCCATCAGCATATAACTTATACATATATTTCTTAACTTCATTTATACTTATCTCCAAATATTCACTTACACTATTCTCATACTCTTCTATAATCATTTCACCATCATGAATATCTAATAAATATAAACATATTCCATATATATTATTTGTTTTTGCACTTTCTATAATTATTTTTCTCAATTCATCTTTCATTTCTTTCAATTTATCACAACTATCATTGTTTATATTTACTTTATAAGGAGTACGAATTTCATTCATTGATTCAATCTCTAAATGAATATTCTTACACTCTCTTTTCAGTTTTTTAATTTCTTTTTCTTTTTTGCTTATTTCTTCTCTTATTTCTTCATCACTCTTTTTATTCTTTTTGTTTTCATTTATATTCTTTAATTTTACTTCATTACTATCATATTGAACTTGTAATTTTTCATATTTCTCATTCAATTCTTTCACATTATACTATAAATATTAATTGAAATTCTATATATACTAATTTGTGTTCATATTCTTTTCTCAATTCAGCACATTCTTTTTCATAATTACTTAATAATTCAATTTGTTTTTTCTTCTCGGTTAATTCTTTCTCTAAATCTTCAATTTCGTGGTTATATTCTCTTTCTTTTAACATTAATTCAGTCAATTCTGCTTCTTTGCTGTGAAGTTCATTTTCTAACTCTTTTTCTTCCATAGATTCTTTTTTAGCAACAGTTTTCTCTATCTCATCTTCTTCATACTAAATAACAATAGTAATGCATAGAATACTTTACTTAATTCTGAATTAATACTTCTTATAGACGATTGTAAACCAGCATAAGTTGATCTTAATAAATTTACCTATATAATATATGATTTATTTGCCTTTTATACTTGAGATATAATTTCATTTAATCCCTGAGAAGAAGCGATTAACTCAATCTCATCAAATACTTCCGTGACTGTCTTTCTATTTGCATATTGTCTATTATTAGTATTAACATTATTACAATACGGATTATCACAATAGCTATGTAATCTAGCAATTTCTGAATTTCTTGCTAATCTTCTTTTAAATGGTCTAATTTCATTTAAATGGTCATCTTCAGGACATAGCTGCTTAGTTGATTCTGCCAAATTCTGTAAACACTCCAAGATTGTTGAAGAATAAGCCATTTTTGTTTATGTATTTAAATTTGTATTTCAAGCCGATTGTCAAGCATTTCGTATTGAAATTTTCTATTTACATGCAAGGGATAGCAGAAAATAATTTCGATTACCTATTTAAATTATTATTGATAGGCGATACTGGTGTTGGCAAGAGTAGGTATGTCTATAATAATAATTAATATGTGTTTAGTATTTTGATAAGATATACAGAAAATAATTTCAGTCATAGCATTCAGAGTACAATCGGAGTAGATTTTAAAGTAAAACTAACCGAAGCGAAAGGTAAGAAAATAAAAATGACAATTTGGGATACTGCAGGTCAAGAACGTTTTAGAACATTAACAAGTTCATATTATCGAGGAGCGCAGGGAATTATGCTAGGTATTTCTATCTGATTATAACATTTTCTAGTTTATGATGTAACAAGAAGAGAGACCTTTGAAAATTTAGGTGCATGGGTAACAGAAGTAGATACTTATAGTCCTAATGGTGGTAAAGATGTAATAAAGTTACTAGTAGCAAATAAAATAGATATGGAGGATCAAGCAGTTTCAAGAGAAGAAGCTGAAGCTTGGGCACGTAGTAAAGGGATGTTATTTGTAGAAGCAAGTGCAAAGACACGAGTGGGTGTAGATCAATGTTTTGAAGAATTAGTTCATAAAATATTAGATAGTCCAGTATTAATTGCTACAGCTACAAGGAATCAAGGTCCTACTCATACAATACATGATCCATACACTCCCGCATCAGAACCTGGTGGGTGTTGTTAGATTTAACTAATTAATACATTATAATTTTTTTTATTGGATATAAATACTATTGAATTATTTAAGCAAAAGCAAAATTTATAAATAAGTATAAATATATCTATTTGTTAACATGCTTATTCTTATCAAATGCATTTAGATTATCTTTACTTCCCCATAATTTACTAAAAATATCTCTATCCCTTTTCAGTAATTTAGCATCTAATGGACTATCTTCAGCATTAATAATCAACTGTTTTACACCTTGAATTGAAGCAGAAGGATTCTTAGCAAAAGGATCAATGAAATCATTTATATCTAATAAAAACAATAAACATATATATATATATTATATATTATACCTTTCTCTAAATCTTCTTTATTACTAATCATTTCAATATAACCCAATTCTTTAGCCACTGCAGGATGTATCTTCATACTACTACCAATTAATTTCAACGCTTTATCTTTCCCTAATATATGTACTAATCTACCAGCACCACCCCAACCAGGTATTAATCCTAATTTACAATGAATAAACTGAATCATTGCTTCACTTCGTCATTATACGATAATCACAGGATGTTGTAATCTCTGCACCACCACCAATAGCATACCCTTCTATTATGCAGAGTGTGATTAAAGGAAGATTTCTTATTCTCATTAAATTGTCTTGCATCATTGCACACATTCCGATTTTAGAGACTTTGTCATTGAGAAATTGCTTAGAGGTTGAGAGATCTGCTCCTGAACAAAAGGTATGATCGGCTCCTTTAAGTATTAAAACATTTCCATTGAAAGATTCAAGTGCAGTTAAATGAATTGAGAGTTGTGCAACCATTTTTGCATTTCATTGTTAAAGAATCACATGATTAAAAAATTTATAACATAAAAGATATCTAATAGCATTTTTCTTTGTTGGATTATTGATTGTTAAAGTGGCAACATTTCCTTTCGTTTCTAATATGAAATTACCTGATCCAGGTCCTATCATAGTATAAATTAAAATATAAACATACTTGAAGAGAAACTCTTTTTGTAACATTTCCATTTGATAAGGTTCATATCCCACATATTCTCCTAATTTTGATCTTCTTATCAGTGATTTAGAATATTGACAAAATGAATTAGCGAAACTTCTTTCAAATGAATGAGATAAAGCGAAAAACATATTCTGCAAAATGGGTTATTGAAAAAAGTTGTATCATTTTTGATAACCAATTTAGACATTTAAAAAGCATTATATTTTTAATGGCTGTTAGACCTCTCGATGCTCAAATAGAAGATGTATTTTGCAAAGTGCATATATTTCTTACTAGTTATACCAATGCAAATGTATATCAGAAGCTGAAGTTAAATCTCTTTGCAACAGAGCAAAGGAATTATTAATCAATGAAAATAATGTGAAAAGAATCCATTCACCTGTCACTGTATTACAGTTATATTCATTATATAGGTGTGTGGTGATATTCATGGTCAATTCCATGATCTTTTGAAGTTATTTGAGGAGGGAGGTAAATGTCCTGAGACTAACTACTTATTTTTAGGTGATTATGTTGATAGAGGCTATCGTTGTTGTGAAACATTTTTACTTCTTCTTGCGTTAAAGGTACGATATCCAAACCGTATTACATTATTACGTGGTAATCACGAAACAAGACAAATTACTCAGGTGTATGGTTTCTACGATGAATGTTTTAAAAAATTCGGATCAATCAATGTATGGCGTTATTGTACAGATATATTTGATTATTTAACAATAAGTGCAATAATTGATGGATCTATATTTTGTGTACATGGTGGTTTATCACCAAATATTATTTCATTAGATCAAGTATAATTTATATATGAAATCACATTATTTATAAAATATAGATCCGTTTAATTAATCGTAGATGCGAAGTACCTCATGAAGGTGCTATGTGTGATTTATTATGGTCAGATCCTGAAATTGTTGAATCTTGGGATATTAGTGCAAGAGGTGCTGGTTTCGTGTTTGGACATAATCAAGTGTCTGAGGTATATATATTATATATCATTATAATACATAGTTTAACAGATTTAATTGTTTGTCTAAGATATGTAGAGCCCATCAGTTGGTAATGGAAGGTTACAAAGAAATGTTTGATAAACAATTAGTAACAGTGTGGTCTGCACCAAATTATTGTTATAGATGTGGAAATTTAGCCTCAATAATGAATATCACAAATATTACCTATAATTATACTGTATTTGAAGCATCAGATCGTCAAGACTCTGATCCTCCTGTCCCCACAGTGTCTGAATATTTCTTGTAATAATAGATATATTTATAGGTATAAATAAATAATCATATATTTTAATAATAAATAATTAATTCATATATACAGATCTATTATTAATAATATTATTATTATTACTGCTAACTTGATTGTTGATTTATGTTTTTGTGGGAGTATCTATTATTAAATAAATACATATAATATTACAAACACTAAACAAATAAAACATATTAGATTTTCCTAATAACACTAGACTAACTAATTATAATTAAACTAATCTACGAGTCAATTGGTATCAATTTTTGGCATTTTATTTGGAGCATTACTACTACTATCAGAAGAAGAGAGTAAATTTCTAGAATCTACTAATGCTTCTGGAATATTGTCCATAGCTAATGGTCTCTTGTATGTTGCTCTTTTATGAGATATTATAATATTATCACCTGCTTCTATTCTTGCTATATCAAACAGTAGTTTTTGATATCTTGCTCTAATATCTTCTGGGCTTTTTCCTGGTATTCTTTGACTAATTAGAACCCAACGATCAGTAGAATCTCCTACATCTCTCAGGCCTTGTTCAAATAACGCATCTTCCTCATAAGTCCACTCAGAATCAGAACCGTTCTTGGGATATAATTCATCAACATTTTGTGAAGCTGTATTAGCAATCTCCTTTATAATATACTTATTCTAAATATAAATACTTGTAATTTTAGAAAATATTTATGCGCGTGCCTTTTAACCTCATTAAAACTTTTGGTAGCCACATAGTCTGTGATTGCTTGCCAACCTATACAAATTATTCACATTTTCATACCTTTATCATCATTAGCATATCTTTCGAGACCTTCTACAAATTTCTGATGTTCAACAACTGTCCAATTCTAAAATATATTTTTGAAATATTTATACATCTTCCATAATGAGAAATTACAAATTAAAAATTATTAACTACTCAAGCTTGCTCAAACCTTGATACTTCATCCAATCATTTTTCTTTTGTTGATATTTTCATCAAATAAATAAGAATACTAAAAAGAAAACTCATATAAACAAAAATCTAATTATTAATAAGGATTAGCACGTTAAATTCAATGGTTTCGATGAATATCCACCTGTTTTTTCGTACTATTTCAAGTATAGATAAAAATAATGAAATATTGTGTATGTATATATATACGAAATTCTTTACTTGTTGAAAATACTCTTTTGCTTGAGGATAATTACTATCTGCATTTAAAACAGTTTGAAAATCTTTTATTGCTTTCTGCAAACTATTCTGATTAGTTAACCTAGTAAATATATTTTATAATTAAATAATACGCAACAGCTCTTACAAAATATGCATCAATATAATCATCACAAATTTGAATGGCTTGTGTAAGAAGGTCAATAGCTTCTTTGTATTTCCCTTCTTGAGTCTTTTGCTTTCCTAACATCGTTCTATTAAAATAAAATAATATAGATTATTCCTTTCTTTTGCCCATTTTTGATTTTGTGATTCTCTCATATGATCAAAATAGAATCTCTCTTCAAATGTGTCTGTATTGATTAGTGATTTATTTGGATATACTCCATAGAATCTAATCATATTGTCTAACGAATAAGGATTATTGAAATAATCATCATTTTCTAAATCTTTATTATACCTAATAACAATTATAATTCTTATATAAAATACGATTTGTCTTTATTATCGATATAATACTGTAAATTATTCATTTTTGAAAAACCAAAGTACGGATTGTCATCAATAGGAATATTATTCTTATAATGATTGTTGTGATTTCACAATATCACCATTTTCAATACCACAATTTGATAAAGCTTTATCAACTGATTTATTACTTCTCATATTTTCAACAATTTCATGTATTGATGGAATAATACTTGGTTTATCATTTTTATTGGCTGTTTCAAATGTTGGTATAATAATTGGGGAATGTGGTGGTGAAGGTAAAGGTAATGCTGATGATAATAGTATTTGTTAATTTTGAATCACGAGGAGTATTTGGATTATGTTCAACATTGTTATTAAATTTAGGAGGTTGTTGTAATTCTTTTGATCTTTTCGGTGAAGGTGAAGGTGAATGTGAAGAAGTAGTAGTAGAAGAAGAAGAAGAGGAGGAGGAGGATATTGATATATGTGAATGAGAATGAGAATTATATTTTTGATGAAAATTTGTGTAAGAATCTTTTATTTTTGGTTTATATTGTTGTTGTTCTTTATCTATTATCTGAGATGAACTATGATGCGAATGAGTAGAACTAGAATGATATCTATCTCTATAATTCTTTGAACGAGATCTGGAATGGGATTTATGTGACTTTGATGAATGCGAAGATTGATGAGAATTGGGCGAATTATAATGACTGTGATGATGTTTTGGAGAATGGTAGTGATGAGTTTTTCTAGTTCTACTATCTGTTTCATAGTTATTTTTCATTTCATATTCATTATTCTCTGATCTCTTCCTTTTATAACTATTATCATCCATTCCATTATCTCTACAATCTTCATTTCTTTGTTTGTTTGAATTACTACTTCGATGAAGGAATATTGGTGGTTTATCTTGCTTATCTGTTGTTAAACTACTTAATAAAGGTCTTGTTGGTCTTATTGAATTCGAAGATGCATTATTTAACGACATAAATCAAATTCAAAATTACCAAACGAATCTATTTTACTAATTATTCCAAAAAATAGGGTCGTTTTTAATTTTGCATTATGATAAATTATGGCTACTAAGAGAAGAAAACTAGCTCAATCTGCAGATAATGATGAGGAAGTAAGATAAATATTGCATTATATTCATAAACTAGGGTGAAGATGAAGTGTTTATACTAAAACATAAGAATACTGCTTTAGCAGATCAGTTTTTTCTTCAGAAGGGTGAAATAAATAGACTAAAGGAAGAAAATGCAAAATTAGCGATTGATATTCAACATAGAGACTCATATGTCCAATGTCTGTCCAATCAGTGGAATAATTTGCATGATTCAATTGAATTACTTAAATCAACAATATCTCCTCCGACTGACGTATAAATATATACAATTATTAATTATATTTTCTTTTAACTAGTCCCCATCCTGTAATATATATGAATCCTACCTTCAATCCTTAGACTCTTTCCTAGACTTAGATTATTCAATGATAGGCAACATAGACATTGATAAATATGAAGGAGTATAATATTATCAATTTTAATTGTTCTATTAGACTGTTGATGTAAAAACTGACACTTGTAAATTTGAATCAGAAATTACATCCCAGTTTAATTGGGTAAATGCTACAATCAAAGACTTTATTTCGTTATTAGGTAATATATCAATAAACAAAGAAGCAGTTATTGAAGCTCAAATATCTGAACTAGACAAAGTAAATGCAACGCTACAAAGCTATAAACATACAGTATATATATATATATATATATATATCTGTAAATAGAAGAGAGAATCTGACAATAAATACAATAGTTTATTACACAAATATAATACTTTAAGTAAAGATTTATTATCAATGGAAAAGAAGTTGCATCTCTACGAATTAGAGATATTAAATTATAAGAATAATACAGTTAGTGCTAATTCTAGTGCTACAAAAGAAGAACCAGTAAATATTAAACAAGAACAATCATCATCATCTTCATTATCATCCTCAACAACAACAACAACAACAACAAATAATAATAATAATAATAATAATACAATATCAGAACCTCTTCAAACTTCAACTCAAGCCTCTTCAAAACCACTTTCAACCTCTACAGATCCTAACGACATTAACGACGTCTCTGAATTAAGACTAATGTTAAAAGATAAAGATAACAGACATGAAAAATTACAAGAACAATTTCAGAAATTACTTGCAAGATTGAATCAACTACAGTATCAACAATCTGATGAAGCTAATGGTGGTGGAAGTGATGGTAGCAATGGTAATACTACAAATCCAACAATAGTAGCATTGCAAACAAAGGTAGATGAATATGAGAAACAGATAGAGGACTTTAAAAAAGAAATAGAGAAATATCAAGAGATTAAAGTAGAAAAAGATGAAGAGATTATGTATGAAAAATCAAATTATAAAAATGTAATATCAGAGCTGTCAAAAAGATATGATAATGAATTATCAAGAATTACAAATGAAAGAATTAAATTAAATGAACAAATTAAATCATTAAAAGATCAAGTGAAGGAGTATCAAGATAAAGAAAATGAAAGGGAAATATCTTCCAAAACATTTAAATATTATGAAGAGATGATTTCTAACTTGACTAAACAATTAGAGACTGCAAATAAACTGAATCAAGATTTAGGAGCTAATTGTAAAGATCATCCTGATGAAGAAACACTATTGAAACAGATAGATACACTTAGTATATATATATATATTGTATGAATTATATAAAATTAGATGTTCAATTACAACAACTGACTGAACAAAATAAGAATTTATTGACTCAAGTAAGAGGTAAAGATTTATATATTGGTAAACTAACATCTGATAAATTGAACGCTGAGAATCTCAAAATCGATTTAATGAGAGAAAAAGAATTGTTATTAAAGCAAGTCTCAGAGAGTAAGAAGAATGAAGAGAACTGTCAAAATACACTTAGCGACTATAAAGCAACATTTGACTTGTTTGAAAGACATGTATGATCAAGTTTTATATATATATATAGAAGAAAGATGTAGAAGAAGAAAATGGACAGTTGGCTAAAGATAAACAACAATTAAGTTATCAACTTACTGATATCCAATCAAAATATAAAGAATTATCAACGAAATCTGAAACCAATGAATTGAAGAATAAAGAGATGTACACTAAGATCACTGAACTTACTACTGCATTAGAAAACTGTAAGAAGAAAAAACGAAAAGCTGAAGACGATATTAAGGTGTATAAGAGAAGATTAGAGAATAATGGACAAAATGTTGATTTAATTGATTCTGCAGAATTAGAAACTTTGAAATTACAAAATCAGGATTATAGAATAGCATTAATGTGTAGTTTGTGTAGCGATAATAGAAAGAATTGTGTTATCACTAAGTGTGGACATATGTTTTGTAGTGAATGTATTGAAAAGAATTTTAAAGCAAGAAATAGAAAATGTCCCAAATGTGCTTGTCAATATGGACAGGAAGACTTCAAATCAGCATGGTTGGATTAAGAAATATATATTAATTTTATTTGTTTTCTTTTTCTTACTACATATATAGGTTTAAAAGACACTCACTTCTTTACATAAATTTTTCATTTTTACTTACACCAAGCCAAGCTTATTTTTCATTCTGTTTGTTATTGTAATTGATGAATGGATAACTGTGATTGTAGTTTTGAACATGATTTTAAATTAAATTCTTCTGAAAAGCCAGATTATAATTATGATATATATCAGACTTTGTGTTTCGATTATGATTTCTTAGATGAACAAAACAAATCGCCCGACTGTTCTGATAAAGAACAAACGAAAGACAGTTATACAAATGATTATTTGTTTGATGATACAGATTATACAGAAAACGAAGTACAAGAAGATAGTTTTATTATATATACCCCTAAGAATGTACTACAGAAATCTATTGATTTTATCGAAGACCCAGATAAAGTTATTTGTAAATATTGTAATACAAAAATAGAGAAATCAGAGTGTTTTGTTTTTAAAGAAGATTCTAATTCATTTGTATGTATAAATTGTGCAATTAAAGGACATATATCACAAAAGAATTTGATAGATTGGGAAGAAACTCATTCAAAACATGATTATCCTAGACTAAAAAGATGTACTAGGTGTGGTAGATACAAAAATAAGAATAGATTTAAAGATAGAATAAAGTATTGTAGTTATTGTTCACTAAAAAAGAAACTGTCTTATGTGTATAAAAATAAATAGAATTTTAACTTAACTACTGTGTCTATATATCATTTTTATTTAATAAAACAAGCAATAGTAAAATTCATTTTAATTTGTTTAAATTATTGTATATTAATATATGCTTATTATAACTATATAACAATTTGCCATTTTCATGGTAAAAATTGTGGTCTTTGTACTGGTATGTCTAAAGAATTATAAAATGGAGTACTTTCATCATCTGTTAGAATAGTCATTGTCGAAAGTATGTCAACAGTAACTGCTTCAACTGGGGGAGGTCTGATTGAACATGGACAATTACAATTACCATGCTTTGGACACATAAAGGTTTTGGCTGGAATTACTGGAACTCTATTACGATGAGCACAATTAATCTAAAATTTATAATAACATTAATAACAATACTATGATAAATATCAACAGAAAAATCAAAATCAAAATTAGAAAACAATATGGATTTAAATTAAATATGAAATAGAGTGTAAATAGTCCAATGCACAATATAAGCCACTGAAAAGTTAAGAAAACATAATAGTCTATAATACAAAGGATATAACTATAGCAGAACCACAATAAGAGTGTAAACACCTTGTATTTGACTCATTTAGCTTCTAGAATATGAATAATAATAATTTATACTGTTGGTAACATCAGAAAAACGAGAAAAACAATGTGTTTTGTGATTTTTGAAATACATTTAGATACAAGTGTATAAATGTATTAATTCAAATTACTATGAAACTTTTTGATATTGTAATATACCTGCTAATTATAGAAATCTCATGTATAATAATTCATTTATTTCTGTGGATAGTATGTTCTACGGTTAAATATTTAACGAGAGAAGATAAAATTAGTGATGCTAAGGAATTTGAGAAGAAAATAAGGGAGAAACAGTCTGAATGTTGGAAAGTATGTTTTGAAGAATATTAATTTATAGAATGCTGTGTTGAATATCAATGGTAGTTGCAAATCCATTGATGTGAATGAGCAAAGACTACTTGCTGTAAAATTTACTCAATGCCACATGGATGCGGTTGGTATTTAGAATTTTTTAATATCTATAGGAAGAAAATTACCAGATTACACAGTCGATACGAATTTCAAGCTTTATAACACAAAGTACTTAAAAGATGATGCTTTTAATGCATATACAGCTTTTTTTATTCACGTTGATAACCTCTGCTTTTATTTACAGAATGAAATATGGTGTGAAAGTACAGACAAAACAATTGATGAACTAAACACTAATACAGACACAATGAAGCATTCTTTGTATAATATATATATAATAATTATTATAATATAAATAGAGATATTCTATTAGAAAATGAATATCAGCTTGTTTCAAATCAAAATATATCATTGAAACATCATCAAATGATAATTGAAAATGAAATTCTTCTAATTGCTGAAAGTGAAAAAGCTAAAAATATGATTTCTAATATGCAAACTGAAGTAAACCAATCATTTTCAACTTTAGATAACATAATGTTGAAGAATAATAGAACTGTTACGGATTTTGTTTCTATCATTGGTAGATATCTTACAAAAATTGAATTCTTGCAAAGATATCTTGTGAATGGAATATTTGATTTAGAATCAATATTTTATTACGTTTTGGTTATCTTTATCAGTCTGTTTTTAACTTCACCAGTGTCTGTAAGGAAAGCAAGACCTACAATATTCGTTTCAATATTTATAAATGTAATGTTAGAAAGATATATACTAAACCTATTGATAGATACAATATATGAAAATGATATTATTAATTATAGATCAATATTAAGATCAATGCTACTGATAGTGATTGTTATTGAATTTATTTCACATTTACTTACATATAATGATTTAGATGAAAAGAGTTATGTAGTTTTGATTGATTTGAATAAGAAATTATCAACTACTAAACAAGAGAATGTAAAAGAAGAAGAAGAAGATAAACAGAAAGAAAATGAAAATGAAAAGAATGATAATAGTTATATACATAAATGTTTTAAGTTTATTCCAGTGTTTATGAATAATATAAGAGAAAGATTCTCCAGTAATAGCAGTATTGAGAATAGTATAAATGAAATAACTGAAGAAAATGATAATAATAAAGAGAATAGTGCAAAACCAGCAAAAGTAATATATAAAACACCATCTAGAAAGAAGAGAGGTAGAAGTAGTGCTCCAGGAACACTACAAAGCACAGCAAAAGTAAATGGAAGTGGCAGTGGTAATAGAGGAAGATCTAAAAGAAGAAGGACTGATAGTACCAGTTGTAGAAAGAGAATAAGAAGTTCTAGTAGGTCAGTATCAAGAAATAGTAGAAGAAGTTCGTTTGATTCAATTGCAGGAGATGAAGAAGACATCTTTCCAGCAAAGAAATATGAAACTCCTTATAATATCCCTCGTAAGATGTTTACACGTACTAGTAGTATGGAATAAGCCAAAATTTAGTCTTTTTAATTTATTCTTTTATTTACACTTTTTTGTTGAGTTATATAATAGCATAGAATTGTTTTCATATCACATAAAATGTCTGATAAAGAACAAAATTTAAAATAAAAAAATTCAACTGTCAAACTTGATTCAAACCTTTTTTGAATTTGAATTTTTAATTCAAATGGATCAAAGAACTATCAACCAATTGTTCTCACCAACAACCTATAATGGATCAAATGAGGAACCCTTACCAACACCAGCAGTTAAGCAACTAAATAAAAGAGTTGATGAATTGCTAGCTTACACGCCCTCACAATTTTCATTCTCTCCTAACGATGTCAATATATCAAATACAGTCACTCCATCAAGGCTTATTATCTCTCCAAGTACTCCAATTACAAAAGACAAAATCCCATTTAGTAGATCTAATACAGCAAAGAAACATTTTCATGGCGTTACTTTAACACCAGAAGATTTAACATCGCCTCCAAATCATTTCAGCCCACTTCTTTCTTCAAGAAAGAAATTCAAATCAAGCACTTCAAACAACCAAAATGGAAATAGAATTATATTATCTCAATACGATCAAAACATCACAGTAATAACTGAAGATACTGATAATTACATTCTAACCAACAAGCCAATCGTTTCATTCGGAGGAGTACCAATAGGTGAACCACATATAGAAACATTAACATTAAGAAATAATAGAAAATATGATTTAAAAATCAAATTAGAAATGCATTTTGAAGATCAAGACATTACAGAATCTGATGGTTATAAACTCCTATCCACAAATACTTTAGACTTAAAAGCATATACAGATACAGTAATAAACATCCAATTCTCACCAAAAAGGAATAATCAATATTCTGGTATTATATTTGTATCAGTAGTAGATACAGATGCATTATATCAAATACCATTATATGGGTATGGAGGAATATCAGATTTAACATGTTATGTCTTACAAGATCCAGTAGAAATGAAACACAATAAGAATAATAGTGTATGGGAAGGTATAATTGAGATAGTGAATAGTGGTACAAGATGTGCTACAGTATATGCTTTATTAGATGATCCTGAACATGAATTAGGTAAAGAATTTGCTAATAGATTAGAGATTACACCAAATTGTTTTACACTGAATCAAAATGAAAGACAAACAGTCAATGTAACCTTCTCAGAATGTCCTGAAGATAGAGATAATATTAGAATCAATGGTAATTTAGTATTCTCTATATTAATCTCATGGGGTGATGAAATACAAAGAATGAAAGCATTTTATAAAAGACCAACTGAGTCAAACTCATTCAAATCACCATTATATGAACTAATAGGAGATAATGCAGAATTAAAAGCTGATATTACAAGAGAAGAATTGAAGTATATTGAACAATTACAAAGCCAAAAAGCTATTGATCTTCGCGTATTGAATGAAGAAGATAATAAAGAAAGTGGTAAAATGATTGAATTAAATGATTTTGATAAGATATTTGAGTATTTCAATTGGACTAATTCATTACATTCTAACTTTGTTGATTTTCATCGTAGATCATTATTATTAGATTCATCTTCATCATCAGGTTCATCGCCTCTACAACCAATACAAGAACCAAATCATATAAGTGATGGATCATTAAGTGATATATCACCAAAACAACAACAACAACAACAACAACAACAACAACAACAACAACAACAACAACATAGTATTCCATTACATATGCAAATACAGTCACAGAGTCTCAATATTCAGAATTCACCTGTAGTAATGACTACAATTAGTAATTCAATTACATTAACTGGTAATCAAACACCATTAATGAATAATAATAATAATAATAAATTCATTTGAGAATATATCTAAAGATACTTCTTTCACTAATATCTCACCATTACCTACACCTCATTATGTTAATGGTAAAGTTAAGTTTTATGATGATGTATCAATAAGTAATGAAGATACTTCGAGAGACACGACATATAGTCATTATACACCATTACCTACACCACATTATGTTAAAGAAGAAAGTAGAAGTGGTGTTATTAATAACAATGGATTATTACCAAATGAACAAATATCAACATCATCAGTTGCATCATCATTATCATCACAGCAACAACAACAACAACAACAAATTCCAAAATTACAAGAACAGATCAGTATGGAGAATATGTCGAACGATACATTGAATAGTGCAACATTATCACCATTAGCAACTCCATATTATGATAGAATATCAGGTAAAGTAATATATTTACAACCAGGTGAACCAATACCATCGCAACATGTAACACATGTTCAAGGTCCAGTATCAGTATCAACATATTCAACACCATCATCTGTAAATGATAGTTTAAACAATAATAAAACAACTAATAGCATTACTTCGACCAATAATAATAATAATAATACAATGATTAAGAATCAAGAACAATCATTTCAAAGTACAATATCCAATATATCATCCTTACCATCACCTCATTATAATTCCAACAACAGGAACAGTTGAATTAAGATTATCATCAACATCATCTCAACAATTACCACAATCATCATCAATTGGTAGTATTCATAAGAGTATTAATAAAGGAAGTAGCAGTGGCTCTGAAGAACAATCTTTATCACCAGAAATAAGCAAACATTCAATACCAATGACATCTATATTCTCACCGACTCAATAATAGTAAAGATACTCAAAGTGAATCATTAATTAATAAACCAATATTAACACCATTATCATCACAAAATCAACAACAACAACAACAACTAGATGAAGCTCATTCAGAGATATTAACATCAACAAAGAATCAACCAACTACTCAATTATATGAACCATCTATATCATCAACAATTAGTGATATTTCAGCATTACCATCTCCTCATTTTAATAGAGAAACTAACAGAGTTGAATATCTACAACATAACAGTAATAGTAATGATATTTTACCTACCATTAATAGTAATAATACATCTATATTACATCAAAGTCAATCTCATAAATCAACTGGTAGTAATAGTAATGAAAGTAGTAAAACAGATATTGACGTTAATATAGAAATTAATCATTCATCATCCCAACAAAATCAACAAAAATCAACTGATAATAATGCAAGTGGATCATTTAGTGATATATCTTCACTATCATCCGTTACACCAGTGGATAAAATATTTCCACCTGAAGAATCTAATAGTAATGTTATTAAGAGCAATATAATATCTCCACCAAGAGCACCACTATCACAACCATCATCACAAAGAAGTTTCCATTCGCATTTATTCAATAGCAATAATAATAATGAAAATGTTGATGAAAACATACCATCTGCTTATATTAATAGAGTTTCTAATCATATTGAATTAAAGAATACTGATGATACATTGAGAGATATACAAGTACCTGCATCTTATACATCCACTAGTAATTCATCCATAACACATCAATCTAATAAAGAATCATCATCATCTTCATCATCTTCAACTAATGGTAGAATATCAAGACAATCTGATAATATTGTATTAGAAGGAAATAGTATTAAATTCCAACAACAACAACAACAACAACAACAACAACAACCATCTTCATCAAAATCAAATGGATTGAGTTATAATCTTAGCGATAACAATAACGATGATAATGATGCACAACATTCTATTTATTCTCAATCACAACAAAACCAACAACAAGATAATGAAGAAGATAATTCTCAGAATACAAGTTCAGATATATCATTATTATCACCATATTACAATAGAAGTACAGGTAAAGTAGAATTTAGAAAAAGTCAAAACTCTGGTGAAATAGAAAATAACTTATCAATTTCACAACAGCAACAACAAAATCAACAAGATTCTAATAATAATAATAATAATTTTAGTGATATAGGAAGTATATCTCAATACCAATCATCAGGAGTTGCATCTACAACTGCATCATCAACATTAACATCAACCATATCAAATCTCAAAGCCATTAGATTCTTATACTCAAAAAGAATCTATCTCAAGTCATAATTTGGATGTTATAAATGAAAATCTATCACCATTAAACAATAATAATGATATTAATAGATCAAACCCTGAATCAAGCTCAAATCATAGTATTTCCCACTCATTGCATATAACAGAAGCACAATCATTCAATTCACGTCATAGCAGTAATAAACCACAATCTACAAATACATCATTCACCGATATATCACCATTACCATCACCCTATTATAATAGAGAAACTAATCAAGTGGAGTATAGATTAACACCATCAAAATCACAACAAGAACCAAGCAGTGAAGATGAAAATAATAATAAAAGTATTAGTGAGAATGATGGATCAAATAAATCATTACAATTATCAGAACAACAACAAGAACCATTATCATCAATATCAAATCATTCTATACGAAATGTTAATAATAATAATAATAATAATAAGTCAATAAGTGATAATAATATATCATTACCTGTTATATCAAACAGATTAATGAATAATATTACTACATCATTACAAAGTAATAATACAAATGAAAGTGATGTATCATCATTACCATATATTCAACAACAACCGCAACAAGATGATAATGATATATATATAAAGATGAGTGATAGTTCAATAAATCAATCATTATTACAGCCACAAAAACCAGAATCATCATCAATAACACCTGAACAATCGCACCATAGTATAATAACAAGTAAACAAAAAGAAGAATCACATAGTAGTACAAGAATGGGATCATTATCACCATTATCTAATAGTAATAACTTATACTCAGCAGAAATATTAAGACAATCACAAGAAGAAGAAGAAGAAGAAGAAGAAGAAGAAGAAGAAGAAGAACAGAATCAACAATTATCATCATCATCAATCCCAGTATTACCAGTAATATCTAATAAAGATACTCTTCTGGATATGATACAAACACAACAGCCAATATACAATAGTGAAACAGGTGAAGTACAATTCCAAACTAGTAATGATATTGGTAGTGGAATATTACCAACAATATCTAATCATTCTACACCATTACAGCAACCACTACAATATAACACTCTAAGTTCATATCAACAATCATCAATACATCCAACTAAATCACCATCTCAAAGTCTTGGATCATCATTATTACAAAATAATGGATCAATTAATGGAATACCAGTTGAGAATAATTCAAATAGTAATCTATCAGATTTAACACCACCATCACCATTACAATCAACATCTGTTAATGGTATGAACAATAATATTAATAATAATAATATATCAAACTTACCAACAAATAGTTTTCATTCAGAAAATATATCAAATCATTTAACTTCATTAAACTCATCACCACAATCACAGCAGAATGAAATTATTACATCAATTACTAACACACCTTACAATAAAACAGAAGTATCAACAACACCAGGTGTAAGCAACATCAATATTATCTCAAAATAATGATGAAAATATTGAATATTCTCCATATTTTGATAAAGAAACAGGTGAAGTTAAATTTATTGAGAAATCTCATTCTCATTCATCATTATCATCAATTAATCAACAAAATCCACAACTATCACAACAACAACAATTATCTATGTTAGAGAATAATTCTATCAATTCTGAAGATTTACAAAGATCTATTCAACAGAATTTATCATCATCAATACCTATTAATACATCAATTAGTCAACAACAACAACAACAACAACAACAACAACAACAACAATCACAGATTATGAGTAATAGTGGTATAATCAGTCAATCTCTGAATAACAATAATGAGAGTTACTCAAACATTACTCCAGAATCAATAGGTAATTATAATCAACAGCAACAGTCACAATATTCACTACAGCAAGAACAACAACCTATTTTAAGTCAATCTTTACATAATAGTAATAATTATGGAAATAGTAAACAACAAGAACAACAACAACAACAATATCAGAATTCATTATCACCAAATAATATGATGAATGAAATATCTATCAATAATAATAACAATATCAATGACTATTCTGATTTAGATTTACCACCACCTTCAACTAATTCAATATATACATCATCATCAGCAATACATAGCAATAATTATGGTTCAATTACAAACACTCAAATCCCTGAACAATCTCCAATGATTCATTCAGATCATTTACCAGTAGATAGTACAATATTAAGAGATCTTACACCAATACCAACACCAATATATGACAGAGTAACTAATGAAATATCAATGAACAACTCTATAAAACCAACTACATCACCACAAAGACCAGATTCATATACACATCAAAGTACATCACCCACAATGGAGACATTGAATAGTGTAAAATCAACATTAACTGAATTATCACCAATACCAACACCTTACATTGATAAATCATCAGGATATTTAAAGTTCCATACTTCAAGTATATCACAACAACAGAATATGATGAGTCAACAACATTCATTACAATCAATTGGTTATAATAATAATAACACAAATAATTCATCAATCAATTCATTCAATAAAATACAACAACAATCCGATGTTTTACCTCAACAAAGTGTAATTAGTCAACAAAACAGTGAGAATATGAATTATACCAATTTATTACCTGATTCAATCACTAATAGCAATAATTTGAATAATAATTATGTAAATGAAAATTCACCAAATCAAATACCATCTCCATTATTGCACAGCAACAACAACAACAATTATCACCATGATTCAATCACAACAGCAATTATCCAATAATAATTCACCAATGTATAGTTCAATACAGAATGATAATAACGATATGAATAATGATAATATGATTAAAACACCATCACCACTGACTACAAGTCAAATAGTGTCATCTGCAATGGAACATACAGGATTAACGCCATATATGAGTAATGATAATAATATTAATAACAATGTAATAATTGATGAATTATCACCATTACAACAACAACAACAACAACAGATGAATCAATCATCATTAAGATATAGCCAATATAATAAGTCCCCAGAATATACTCAACAACAACAACAATCTTCACTGTTATTATCACCACCACAACCAAATCCATTAATCACAAGTATTGATAATTCACCAGATGTACAACAACAACAACAACAGTCATATATGATGAACAAATCACTTAATAATAATACATCACCATCAATGAATGAAATACCAATAATCAGTGGAAATAATAGTAACAATACCTCACCAAACATAACAACATTATCTCCGCAGCAACAATTCCAACAGTCACAACAACCAAACATATCAAGCCAATATCAAACTAATGATCAATTATCGCCATTATATCAGAGTATTAATAATAATAATAATAATAATAATAATAATAACATTATATCATCTCCAAATCAACAAATATCTCCATTACAACAACCATCAATAAATGAAATATCTCATAATCAATCCAATCATAACTCTCCGCTATTAGAATCAATGCAATTTTCATCTCTTAGACAAACATCACCAAATAGCAACAATAATAATTACACTAATCATAATACTAAATTACAATCACCTTATGTATCTGATATAAACACATCATCAGTTAATAATATAAATGGAAATATATCACCATCTTTACAATATAAGTCATTATCACAACAACAACAATCAAATCAATTATCTTCATTACCTTCAATTACCAATATATCAAACAATCAATCACCATTACAGCAGCAACAACAAAACAACAGTCAAATTCACCAAATATCTCATCAACATCTCCATTTATACCAACTTCATTATCTAATCCAAATATATCCAATTACAATGAAGCAACAACAACAACCATCAGGTTCATTATCAATTCATTCATTACATAGTATTCATGATACTGGATATGATGCTCCAAATATAAATAGTTATAATCAACCATCAATACAAGGATATAATAATAACAATAACACCACTACAACAACAACTGATTCATCATTACCATCTCAACCAAAGATTATTCAGAGCAATAGTAATTTGAATTATCCAACTATTGAATCATATAACAGTAATAACAGTAGTAATCAACCAAGTAGAGCAGCATCTATCATAAGAACTAATAATAATAACAATAACATAGGAGGAATATCACCACCAAGATATCTTAATAATAATAGTCCAATGTATTATGATGGTAATGGTTTAACACAATATAATAATAAAGGTAATAATAATAATAATGTAATAGGTAGAATAATTGGTACTTACAATTATCTAGAACCAGAGAGAATAAGATCTGATCAAGATTACAATAACAGTTCATCATTACCTCCACAACCATCACAACCATCAATTGATATTATACACAATAATGATAATGATGGTGATGTTAGTATACATTCTAATATAACTAATCCAGATAATAATCGATCACCATTATCTAATAACAATAGTCCACTATCTATACCATCTAATAATACATCAACATCCTCGGAAGGTATTAATCCAGTTACATCATCATTGAAGAATACATTACTATCTGACTCTGATGTATCAGAATCACCATTAGAATCACACATTGTTCAGCATAGAATACCATTAACTGAACCTCATTATATTAGTGCATCAGAAGCAAAAAGAATAGGCTAATGGGAGAGGAAATGGATTAACTGAAGGAAATGATGAAATGGGAATAAATGGTATTAATGGTATAGGTGGAAATAATGGAGCAAATGGAATGAATAGCGGATATATTAATAATGGTATTAACGGAATGAGTGGTATTAATGGTTCTAATGGAATAAATGAGTAAATGAAATAATGAAATAGGAATGAATGGAGTGGATGGTGCAATGGAATAATGGTGTTAATCATTATTATCAAAGTGGTATTTACAGTGGTATAAATAACAATATTCCTCCAGTTACATCAAATCTCAATAACAATAACAATAGCAATAACAGTGGAATTAATAATAATGGTTATGGATTATTCTCTAATGGTATCGATACTGGAATATTAGCATCCAATGCCAAAGCATTAGTAATAACAGGTGAATTATTACCAGATGGTACAAGAAATAGAATAACCACATTCCAATTACTCAATAAGACAGATGAACCACAAGAATTCTCAATATTCCATCAAACTGAGTTTTTATCAATATCTCCATCACAAGGTACTATTCCACCTCATAGTGCTCAGACTATATCAGTAGAAGTAATAACATTACCACCATCACAGCTAATAAAAGATGTTACATCTCAATTATTACCAACAGTGACAATAAAGGGAGTAAAAGTACCAATAGTTGTAGTTAGTGGAGGTAAAGATATGACTTTAGAACTATTAGTGACTGATCCAGCATATAAAGGATTATCTAGAGGTAGTAGTGACAATAATAGAAGGAATGTTGTGGTTAATAAGAGAAATAAATCAAATACTAAGAAAGGAAAGAAGAATATTACATTTATGAAACAAAAACAACAAAAACAAAATCAATATAATGATGATGAATATGATGACGGAGATGATGAAAATGAATATTATAATGAAAGAAGAAATAGAAATAAAATCAACAGACCAACAGAATATAACAGTAAAGTAAATACTATTAATAATTATAATAGAATGAGCAATAATAATGATTATGATGATGATGATGATGAAGTAGATGATGTGTATGAAAAAGGAGAAGCAATCTCTAAATTAAGTGTAAGAAGAAAAGGTGTTTATTTCTATGAAAAATCATTAAAGTTCCCAAGATGTACACTTGGTAAATATTGTGTTAAAGAAGTGAGATTATGTAATAATACTCACAGTAAAGTTAAAGTTAAAGTCATTCAACCTCAATCACCATTTTCAATAAAGAAATCAGTATATTTGGTAAAGCCATTATGTTATACTCATGTTAAAGTATATTTTAGACCAAAAACCATTTGTCATTTAGGTAGAAATTTCAAGAATTTGAATGCAAAAATCATAACTGATAAAGGTTATGATCAACTTGATTTACAAGTTGAATCTGATATATAATCTGTTATTTTAATTAATTATTGTTTGAATTTATGTTTTGATATGTTGAATTGGGAGTATTAAATATTAATTGTGTTTTACATCAACAAAATAACTATATAATCACTTCAACCCTCACAAAATTGATAAATTAGATTAATCATAAATAAAAATCTATTTCCTTAAACTATTGTAAAATAGTGTATATTTTCAGGAATATTCTTCACAATACATGAAAACCTTCATCACAAAAAACATTCTAAAACTTGGAAGGGGGTAAAAAAATAAAAAGAATGGCACGATCTGATACAAGTATGAGTTTACTATTTGCAAAATAGATTTGAGTATAAAAACCTCACTTGTCAAGCCAAACAATTCAATTAAAGATCTTTAGATTTTGATCCAATATCTCGATGAAAACATCAAATCTATTGGTGGTGCTAGTACTTGCAGTATGCTTGTATGAAGTGACACCTTTAACATGTACACATGCCTTCCCTGATGGTATTACCTTTGATCTTTCAAATCTACAAAAACTTGGTAAAATTACAGTGCAGAGATATTCGTCATCTTAATAGTGAAGAGGTTAATAGAACGTATTCTTATTTAAATATAGATATTTTAGATATATCTTCTCTTTCTGCAATTCACTTGAACCACCATTGGAAGCATGTAAAACAACTGAAGGAGATGACGGTGAAAAAAAGACTGGCCCTGCTTTTGCCTTTGTTTATGATGAAGTTACAAAAAAATGTCATCGTTTATCAGGTTCTTCTAATAGCACTGATGCTATAAAAAACACTGACTGGTATTATATAGATGCACAAAACCCATCAACTGGTGTTATGTTATCCTATTTAAATGGTGATAAATTCACCAAATACAGTAGACTTGACTTGAATATGTATTGTTCGGCAATTAAAAGAACATTCCCAAAGGAAGCAACTGTTGAAATAACTGATAATTATAAATACACCCTTGGTATAAGATCAGAATATGCTTGTCCAATTGATTGTCCATTACACAACGATATAGTATGTAGTGGCAATGGTGCTTGTGGATATAACCCAGAAAAGCAATCAACATATTGTTTCTGTAGTGAAGGTTATTTAGGAACAGCTTGTAATAAGAAAGATAGTATGAGTTGGTTCTCAGTTAACATCATTTTATATATATTAGTATCCATTATTGCTTTGATGATTATTGGATTTGGCGTGTTTGTGATGTGGAATAAATTGAGAAAGATTGATAGTATTATGAATAAAGAAGCTTATCAAAGTCTTGATGCACAATTCAATCAATTAGGCCAATTGGCATAAACTAATTCTATTATTAATGTTATTTTCATTATAATTTCTATTCTTTTTTTGAGGTATAGAATCAAGCCATAATTTCGGCTTGAATTTTATTTTCTTTTTCAAATTATCTAAATGAAGTCTATATTTATTTTTTTGTGTTGTGTAATGCTAGTATTTGCAGATACATTGACTTTATCACCAAAAGGTAAAAATAAAGTATGTTTTTCAATTCGTTTTACTTTTCATAGTCTAAAAAAGTATATTCCAAAACAAAATGGTATGGAAACGATACTACTGGTGTTATGTATGCAGAACACAGTAATGTATGCTTGAGAAAAACTCAATCTTCTTGGCAAATAGTATTCTTTAAGAAAAATAAAAAACCATTAATTAACAATGTAACTAAAGAATTTGATTATCCAATTGGATATGAAAAATCAATCGAAATTGTCATTGAAGAAAAACCTTTCCCAGATTCAAATATTGTAGAAGATAAAGATATATGGCTAGCTCATCCAAATCGTTTAGTACCAGAAGATGGATGGTTTGATCATCATTCTCTTTTTTGGCATATATCTCTAAATCAGAAAGAATTCCCTAAAGTTTCGAAGATAATTCTTCCAGTATATGATGCTGATACTCAATATGAATGGAAAACATCATTATGGAATATAATGATGTCAAATTATGAAAATATACCATTCATCATAGACTCAAAGGAATTAACCCATTATTATAAATCTGATAAAGATTTATTATGTTTTGAAAAATTATATCAAGCAGGAAGAATGATGGTTCAAGCAGAAGGAGGATATATATACAACTTCGAAGAAGGAGCAAAGTTAAGAGAATTAGCAATGAGTTTCTATAATATTGAATATAACACAACAGCTCCAGAAAAACTAAACACAATAATTGTACAAGAAGAAGTTACATCCAAATTCATTAATTATGACGCACTTATTAGAATTACCAATACTTTATTAGTGTTTGAAATATATCCAATCCATTCATTCAATAATGATTCACTTGAAACAATGATTAGAGCTTTTGTTAATGCTGATATTGTGTATATACCACATAATTTACCATATCCCGCTTTATTATTTATGACAAATAATTCATTTGTGATTGAAGCTTTGCCTTATCTATTTCATGGAGGTAAAACAACAATTCCTACAATATTATTGAATTTAGGATATGCTGTTAATTTCAGTACTAAAAAACCAAATGCAACTTATGTTCCACCTGCTTGTCCATTTGAGTTTGATCAGAATCCTGTTTGTGAATATGAAAGATATAACATGGATTTGTGGATTAATATGGATTATGCTGATTTTAGTTATAGACAAGCATTAGCTTATTTAGAGTTTAATAAATATCAGAAATTTGATTGGCCTATTTGTGGAGATTATCAGATTGATTGTAAATGGAATGCTACTGATTTTAGAGAGAGTGGCATTATATTTGGAGAACCATTGACTGATGACTAAGTTTGATAATTAATTAAATAAATCTTATTAAATTTTGATGTTTATTAAAATAAAAAACATAATAATATTAATATAATCTATATTATTAAGTGATTTTTTAACCAAAATTAAATAAATATTATTTCGTTTCATATTGAACGAATAGTTTTTTAGCCGTTTTGGGATTTAGAATGGATCAAATAGGCGATGAAATAAATGAAGCATTGGTTTTAAATGAAGATCTACTTGTAGAAAAAGAAGATCATCTTGAAAATTTCTTAACTTCATACATATTTTGTAACCATCCTATCGAAACGGCTGGTGGATCATGGAGAACAAATTTAAATAGTGTAACTCAATCAATTCTTCAATTTAGTCATTGTAGCATTAAAACAAGTCCTAATATGAAGGGATATTATTGTAAACAGTGTTGTGTATAACATTAGTAGTTATTGTAATTGCTATAGAAAGCTCCAGATACCGTTATATGTCATGAATGTTTCAGGGAAGATGATCATAAAAACCATTCTTTTGTTCTAGTTCCTTTTACAAATCCAGTTCAATGTAGTTGCGGTACTAGTGATAAATATGTGCCACCCATGTGGTGTGGTCGTCATAGATTGTATAATTGGTTAATTATCTCATTTATAGGGATAAATGTACAGTGTTCGCAAAGACAGAGCAAAGATATGGTAATTTGATCAGATTAATAATGCAAATGTTTAAAGACTATATAGCTGAAATAAAAGATACATATACAATTGAACCACCTCCACCACCTGAAGAAGAAGATGATGATGATGATAATGATGAAGAAAATAATGAAGAAAATGATGATGATGATAACAATGAAGAAAAAGAAGAAAAGAAAAAGAAAAAAGAAAAAGAACCAAAAATAATAAGAATAGGTGAAAGTGTAGATGAATCACAATTAGTAAAACCAAGTTACTTTGATGAGAATAACAGTATTTTTATCTTTTTTTTATGTATAGAGTATTATATATATTTTCAATGCTCAGAATTATATGAATTTGATGTATATTATGATATATGTAACAAATGGAAATGTGTCGATTATAAACAAACTACTTCAATATTGCAAGGGTTGTATAACAATAAATGGAATTGTCTAGGAGTATATATATAAGCTATATAAATTATTTATATAATTATGAATAGTGTTTTAGCTGTAATGATGCTATGAAATTATATGAAATAAACAAAGAATATAAACTGCAAATATCATATTTCACAGAGAAACAAAATACAACATTAAAGGTATTATTAAAGACATTTGATTGGTTAACTGGAATGATGAATATTGGTTATAAATTTTGTGATCAAATTATTAATGAAGTATATATATATATATGTTGATATTATTTATTTTATAAGTTGATTAAAGTTGATGTAGCTATAAATCCAAATGATATAAGTATAATAGATTTATATGTTGATAATTATTACTACTTTCCACCTCAATTTACAGTATCGATGAGATATATATTAACTCAATCTTTAAGAGATGATATATTTCTTGAGAAAATAATTACACTTTTAAATTCAAATTATACCAAAATGTATAGTGAAGTGTTGGATAGGTTAGTTCCAGTTGATTATACACTATTACCTGTTCTTGATAATGTATTGTTTTTATTATTATTTAATTCTATAGTGTTATCCTATATCAAGAATTGTTAGAAATATATTTAAAGACAGTAACATTCTCTTCACATTAATATCATCAATTCCATTACTAGTAAAGATTCAAGAATATCCAAATCAATCATTAAGATTTATAAGTATTGCCAGGAACAAATTGTTGAAACAAATTATCAAGTATTACCTATTATTATTATTATTATTATTATTATATATTCATAGTCATATTTTGTTATTTTTGAACCCAATTTATTCTACTGTTTTATTGAACAAAGTTGGATTTATGGATAATATCTTGAATGTGTTAGAAACATTTACAAATATGGAGAAATTACAGTTTGGTGTTGATTATTGTAAGTTTTCTCCAATTTATAATATCTCTCAAGTTCCATTTAATATAATCCTACAGTCGCAATTATCAAGAATAATTAAACCATTAGCATTATTACTATATGATCCTGATTCTCCATCAATTTCAATCAAAATGCTTTCACAAATAAAAAATAGATATTTAGATTCATGTGCTGATATAAAATCTGATGTATAACTATAAATATATTATCATATAACTTGCATAGTCATTTGAGGATTATCTATTGACAACTCCATCAAATGCTGGTAGTTCTCCTGTTTTTAACATTCTCTGTTCATTATACTCAGCTATATTCTATCTAAATATTAATCAAAACAACGATATTGAAGATTTATTCTCAACTTACACAAATGTTCAATTATTCAAGTTATTAGATTATCCAATAAGAAGTCTGATTATATTTAGTTATTTAGTTTCTATATCACAATACAATACTAAAACTTATTTTGGGTATTTAGCTAAAGAATATAGTGAATCAGGTCAATACTATTTCAATGTGTTATTATGTCAAATTATCTTAGCAAGATTTGATTCAATTCAAAGTTCTGATTTCTTATTAGATCTATTTAATATCAATCAAAAAGTGGATGATAAGTTCGTATTCAATACTGAAGCAATAAAACAGTCATTTCCACAAGAAGATAAAAAGCCAAAAGAAGCATTGGCATTAATCAATTGGACTCAGTTCATTAATTATGTGACATCTATTATATTCACTTATTTGAGAATGTCTTATTCTACTCCATTACCTTTTACATTACATGACTCCGTTATTAACATGATTATTTCATATTCAAATATATTAAATAATGATGAAAAATCTACAGAAGGAGAATCTAGAATCATTGAGAGATGTATATATTTTTATTTATAATTTTGTTTTATATCATTTTTTTAGTAATTAATTCACTTGATTTACAGGCGGCTAGTAATAGAGACTTAACAAGATCAGTAGTTGAAATATAACTCAGTTTCTGCAGGTAGTAGTGAATCAATATCTTCAATTCCATATAATCTTTTATCATTAGAAATAACACCATATCAGCATTTCGTTATACAAAGCAAAATAAAGAGTAAATCTGTTCCAATTCCAATAATGCCAACTTTACCATTTTATTTCCCAATTCAAGAATTATTAGCCAGTGTTCCATTTTTAACAACAATATATTCGTTATTCAATAACTTTGTTGAAACAGCTTATGCATTTAATAATTTCAAGACTGTGTTATGCTATTTCATATATTATTCCTCAATGAATAATTCAAAATTGGATGTATTTATTGATGGATTGACAAAACCGTATAAACCTGATACAATTCCAATGATATGCAAAATTAATGATGATAAATCTATTGAATTGAAAAATGTTATTAATACAACAATGGCTGAATTATTCAACTCGAATCCTGAGTTTAGAAAAATCATAAATCAATACTTGAAAGATAAGAAAGAAGTAGCAGCATATAAAAAGATGAAAGCTAATAATTTTGTTCCTGATAAATCTAAGATTTGTGCTTATTGTAATTACTCGTTAGTCGAATTATACTGTATTAACTGTGAAGCTCAATTCTGTTCAGATTGTGCTGATACATTACACAATAAACCAAGATTTATGTCTCATTTTCTAAGTCCATTAGTAATATGTTGTTCTTGTTTTAAAAGAAAAGAAAGTGTATTTGCTGTATATCACTGTGAGAATTGTAATTTGGACTATTGTTCTGAATGTTGTACTAGTTTTCATAGTGATCCTGTCAATCAAAGTCATGTGATTTTACCTGTATTTACTCCAAAGAAACAAGTCGTATATATATATAATAATAATTTAATCACATTTATTATAGAATACAGCTGAAGAAGAAAAACGAATGGAGTCTTTATCTTTGGGTTTATTGAATTCAAGAACATTCAGAATTATTCAATATTTAGGTGAAGGTATATTTGGTAAGACATTCTTGGTGTATTGTACTTTAAAGCAATTAAAATCTTTTAGCAAAAAGTATGTGTTGAAGATTGTAGATAGTTCAGACACATCAAATTATGTAGATCAAATGAATGAGTTAGATATTTATAGTATCTTACCTCAATCTCCTTATTTTGCCAATTTGATAGTAAAGTTTAGAGATAGTGTTGGTGGATCTGAATTTCAATCATATTTTCCAGAAAATGCTTGGAATTTATCAACAGTATTTGCATTATATAACTATTATCCACATGTATAATACTAATTCTTTTTTCTTTTTATTTTATATAATAGACATTAAGTACATATTTATCTGGTTATACATTCCCATTAAGTTTAAAACTATCAATCGATATACTATGCCAAATTGCTGATGGATTATTAACATTTTATTATAACCAAATAGTTCATCGAGATTTGAGATTAGAAAATATAATGGTAACTGAAGAGAATAATATGGTTTTAAGTCATTTTGTATATTCTGCAAGATTAAATGATAATCACTTATATCGAGAAAAAATATGTAAAGGTGATGTATTATTCCGAGCTCCTGAGATAATAGAAGCAATTCCAATAGGTCAACCATCTGAATATAAAACTGTAAATTATGAAAAACAACCAAGTTGGGAATTAGGAATAGTTGCTCATTATTTGTGTTTTAAGAAACATCCATATATGAATTATCCAGTAGGTTCAATGGAATATAAGAAAGAATCGTTTGATAGTTCTAATTATCCTGAAGAATTTGTAAATTTGATAGAACAGTTGGTGTTAATTGATCCTTCAAAAAGACTTAGTCTAGAAAAAGCTGTAGAAAAGTTGCAAGATTTGAAAAGAAATAAAGATTATCATTAATATAGATATATATTGATTTAATATATTGATTCTGTTTGTATTGATGAAAATGAAAAATTTATTCGTTTTATTATACAAATAAAGCTTGTATCTTTTCAAGAACATTCCATAATGTCAACTACAACTGATGCTCAAAGACTAGAAGAAAATGCTGAATTGATGAATAAATACTCTAGACAGATAGGAACTTATGGAGTTGAGACAATGGCCAAAGTATGGTTTTTACATCAACTCTGTTTATTTGAATAGTTACAAAAAATGAATGTGTTAGTAATTGGAATGAAAGGTTTGGGAGTTGAAATAGCCAAGAATGTGATTTTAGCAGGTCCAGGAAGTGTAACTCTTTATGACAGTATATTTCTAATGATTTATTGACATTAAAATAGATGAAAAAGCAACAGCTAGAGATATGGGTTCAAATTTCTTCATATCTGAAAAAGACATAGGAAAGCCAAGAGCGGCAATATGTCAACCAAAAGTATGAATATAAATAATAATAAAATATTAAAATATTAAAATATAGTTACAAGAGTTGAATTCTGGTGTTTCAGTCTCAGTTATTACAGAATTGAATGAAACAATCGTAGGTAAACAAACTGTAGTTGTGTTTACTGAAGGTAAACAATCAGAATTATTAAAATGGAACAAATTTTGTCGAAATCACAAACCTACAATTGGATTTATCAGTGGTGAGATATATGGTCCAAGTGGAAATGTATTCGTTGATTTTGGAGATAACTTTACCATTAGTGATAAAACAGGAGAAACCCCGATAGTAAAGGTAATTACCAACATCCACACTAACAAAGATGGTTATATTTCATTATTAGCTCCACCAGATGGTACACCTCATGGTATTCCTGATGATGATCACAACGGATGGGTTGAAATTAGTGGTGTTGAAGGATGTTTAAGTAAAACTGAAGAAATGAAGAAACTTCATGGTGATAGTATTAATAGACTGTGGAGAGTTCATCATGCATCTAAGAGAGTATTTAGAAATGAGAAAGTAGTAGAAGTATTTGATGCCTTTACTTTAAAAGCTGGAGATCTTACTGGTTTTACTGAGTATATTTTAAAAATATTTATATGTTTGTATAGTTATCAAAGTGGAGGTATTATTACTCAAAAGGTGCAACCAATCACTGAACATTTCAAATCATTAGAAGAGATGTTATACAAACCAGGTGAAATTCCATTTACTGATGGTTTAAAATGGGATAGAAATCCATTATTACATTTAACCTATTTAGCAATTGATAAATTCTATGATGAAAAGAACAAATTACCTACTGAAGCTGATGTTAAAGCTGTAATTGAATTTGCAAAAGCTATCTTGAAGAAATTACCAGCAGATTTCTGTGAAGTAAAAGAAGATATTATCACACAATTAGTTAAATATTGTTCATTCACAATTCAGCCAGTCGCAGCTGCATTTGGAGGTATTATTGCACAAGAAATTGTCAAATTTACTGGTAAATATACACCAATTAATCAGTGGTTATATATAGATTGGTTAGAAATATTACCAGATAAAGTGCCAACAGATACAAAGTTATTAAATTCAAGATATGATGATATGATAGGAATATATGGTAAAGAATTCCATCAGAAATTAGAGAATGTAAAAACATTTATGATTGGTTGTGGAGCTTTAGGTTGCGAATTATTAAAGAATTTCGCATTAATGGGAGTAGGTTGTGGGGATCAAGGAAGAATTACTGTTACTGATAATGATACAATAGCTGTATCTAATCTAAATAGACAGTTCTTATTTAGAGAAGACAATGTTGGTCAAAAGAAATCAGAAGCTGCAGGAAATAGAGTAAAAACAATGAATAAAGATATTAAAGTTGAAGCATTACAAGAATTTGTAGGTGAAAGTAGTGAACATATATTCAACGAGAAGTTTTGGAGTGATTTATCGTTTGTTATTCCTGCAGTAGATAATGTAAAAGCTAGAGCTTATATTGATAAACAATGCGTATTTTATGAAAAACCTTTAATTGATTCAGGTACATTAGGAACAAAATGTAACGTAGTGACAGTTGTACCACATTTAACTCAAAGTTATGATGATGGATCTAAAGAATCCAATGATGAAACAAACATACCAATGTGTACACTTCGTAATTTCCCAAGTTTAATTGATCATTGTATAGAATGGAGTAGATCTTTGTTTAATGATTGGTTTGTTGAACCATGTAAAGCTGTTAATGCATTCTCTGATTCTAAGGATAGTTATTTGAAAGATGTTGAGAATATGTGTATTAATGAGACTAATGCTGCTAATAAAGCTAATAATATTCAGAAATATTTGGATTTATTGAAAGATGTTAAACAAAATATTGAATTCTATCAAGAAAGAACGTATAATTATCATTTTGTTTCATAATAATTGAATAGATTTGAAAATTGTGTGAAATTAGCTTATAATCGTTTTCATTTATTATACCGTGATAGAATTGAAAGTTTAATTCACCAATTCCCAAAGGATTACACAACAGAAACAGGTGAAAAGTTCTGGAGTGGTAGTAAAAGATTCCCTCAAGTTGCTAAGTTTGATATGAATAATTCAGATCATATGGGATTTGTTATATCAGTTGCTAATTTATACGCTGTATCATTTGGATTAGTAGAACCACCACCACATTTTGTAGCTCCTGATGATAAATGGAGAGATGTGAATTATATTAAATCAATATTATCAAAATTAACTCCACCACCAATTCAAGAAGTTCAAAATACTAATATTAATAGTAATAACAATGAAGAAGATGAAACAATAGATACATCTAAAGAAGAGAAAGAGTTAACTGAATTAATTGAATATTTAAAGAAAATAGATTCTTCTAAATTACATATGGAACCTGCTGATTTTGAAAAAGATGAAGATTTGAATTTCCATATTGATTTTATTACTTTTGCTAGTAATTTAAGAGCATGGAATTACCATATTGCAGCAGCTCCAAGACATAAGTGTAAAATGATTGCTGGAAAGATTATACCTGCAATTGCTACAGCAACTGCTACAATTACTGGATTTGTATGTTTAGAATTGTTGAAAGTTTTACAGAATAAACCATTATCATCTTATCGTAGTAGTTATAATAATTTGGGATTGAATCAATATTTATTTGAAGAACCATCTGAACCAGAAAAAGCTAAAGATAAATACGATCCAATTATGTTGACTGAGGTTAAAGCTATTCCTGCTGGTTTTACTAAGTGGGATAAGATATTGATTAAAGGACCATTGACATTGAAACAATTTTTAGAGACATTTAAGGAAAAGACTGGAGTGACTATTACTGAATTGTATCATAAAGTAGGTGAAGAGTTAGGAGGTAGATTTTTATATCAAGAATCACCTTATAAACCTGAAATTAAGAAGTATTATGATGAACATATGAATCAACCATTTGAAAAATATATTGAAGAGAGATATAAAGAAAAGAATATTACAGAAGGTACAAGCATGGTTCAATTAGAAGTGAGTTGCACAAATGCTGATGGAGATGACTGCTATACACCTGCTTTGATATACAAATGGAAGTAAATGTCATTAGAAAGTCTAAAATCTCTTTATTCTTCCTTTGTTGTTTGTGAAATTTGAAATAAAAATTGAAAATAAGCTTGATCATTTGCAAACTTTTGTCGTTATTGAATGGACCAAGATCATAAAGCGTTGTGGAATGATATTAGAAAGCGTAGAGAGAAGTGGAGAACATTTATAGCAGAGAATTTTCGAAATAGTATGAATGATGATCCAATGTATGTTTATATTTAATATTATTCCAATAGAAATGAAACTAGAAGAAGTAGTATGGCTATTTAATTAATATAATTAGAAATTGTTGTTCCGTATGAACCTACATTCCCATTAACGCAGTTAGATCAAGAATCTGCTTATAATACAAATGTATTTATTTAAAGTAATGATGGTTTAGATTTATGATTCACCTTTTGGAGAAAAAGAATACAAAAATGAAGCAAATGTGGAACAAGCCATCGTTCCAATTAGAATACCTAAAGATGACTTTATTGATATGCCTCCATTTAGTCCATTGAGTTGTAGACAGCCATTATCAGCTAGATCCATCGGAACTCCATTTGCAACCACAAAAGAGTATCATGTAATAACACCATCGTTTGAAATATTAAATTCTGCATTAATGCTTGAAAGAAACAAGCCTGAAACTGAAGAGAAAAAAGAAAATCAAGATAATCTAATGCCTGAACAATCAGTAGATGATGTACCATTTGAAGCAAATGCATTAGCACCAGGAGAAGAAGTTGAACAAACACCAGAAATGATATATGATGCATTATTTGAAAGTATCATTTATTCAACAAATGTATAGTTTATTTATATGTTAATGTATGTATATAGAAAGAATTACCATATACTCCATCCTATGTTCGTCCTATTTATCATGATGGTCATTCCACCTTAGATAAGAAATTTATGGATACAGTAACACCATGGTTTAAACCAAAACATTTTGGACATATTTATAAAGACAGTCCAGTAGAAGATAAAATCAATGGCATTATAAACCAATGGCATAAAGAAATACAGTGTATTAGAATGAGAAATTTGAAAGTTGTTCCTGAAAGATGTTTGTTAAGAGTAATGAGAAATTATGCAAATTTAGAATCTTTAAAATACTTGGAAATATCTAATATGAAGTTGCCTTATGGTGTTTATAGATCTTTAGTATTACAATTACCTGCCTTGAGAATACAAACATTGAATTTAACAAGAATAAAACTAGAGCATAAAGAAATATTATCCATTGTACAAGCAATTGAAGATAATAACTTTATAAAACGACTAGATTTGAGTTATACAAGCTTTGGTAGATCTGGTACTGAAGAATTAGCGTTGATGATATGTAAGAATAAATCAATAAAGCACCTTAATATATCAGCTTGTAAATTAAGTCCAAAATCAATAGCATATATATATGAAAGTTTATATAAAAATAACACTCTAATGTCATTAAATACTTCGCATATACAATTTGATTTTGAATGTATACAGAATTTAGCTCATGTATTATTATTATTATTATTATTAATTAGTCGTTATTATTGAATAAAACACTTACTGATATTGATCTATCTGATTGTTGTATTACTCCAGCAGGATGTTATTTATTGTGTTATTCTATTATGAAATCTGTATATAAACAATATTATTATTATTATTATTATTATTTAGAAATCATTAAAGTTAGTGTTGTTAGAAAAGAATCCAATAGGTATTCAAGGTGGAAGAGAAGTAGTTAATTTATTATCAAAAGTGGGAAATGAAGTGGAAGTATCAATAGCTCAGTGTAATTTAAATGAACCTCCAATTCAAGGATTATTTGATAGAACAGCTGCTCCTGGTGTGTATGATTTAGATTTAAAGAATGCAGTTGGTTATGTTACAGCTGAATATATGTTAGATTGTATATTTATTATTATTGTTATATTTGTACAGTCTTTAATACAAGAGGTAAGATTTCATTTGGTTATTGTTATATTAAATATAATGATAATATCAAACAATTGAATTTGGAACAAAGATTAAGATATGATGAAAAATCAAAGTATTCATATGTTGTGGTTATTGATAAAGCTTCGGAATTCACTATACCAAAAGATGGTATTTTACATTTACAAATATCTTATCAACCATTACCATTAAAACCCATTGAAAGAGTTGAAACAATTAAACCATTTATATATTATTCTGATGTATATATATATATATATATATATATTTATCAATATTTCTTATAGCCATCAAAACCATTGGAATTGATACAGTTAGCTAGTGATATATGTTATTATACTTCTGATCAAATATATTCAGCTTTACCACTTGTTTCATTACAAAACCGAGTAGAATTCTTAGTGAAGTATATAACAATATATATATATATATATATATATTATTGTAGTGTATTACCTCGTTTGATAGATTATGATAATCATTTTGCAATTATTGAACAAGCAATAGAAATAGATCAAATAATCAGATTAAAAAATCAATTGAATGAATTCTATTGGTTCTCTCCATCACATCCAACAGGTCGTTATGAAATAGATTTATGTAGTAAAACTGACAAAATTTTACTAACTCAATTAGTAATGAAGAATAATGAAGAAGCACAAATAAGAAATGAAAATAAACTATTTGATTTAAGTCAGCATTCCAATATGTCATGTTTTAGAAATGAAAAGATTCACAAAGGTAGTTTATTTGTATTAGATGAAGACTTTTATAATGGTATAAATGATCATACAGGAATTATATCATTTGATTTCATTTCTACTTCAAGACCATATCCATTAGATAAGATAATAAGTTGGGAAGAAGTTCAAGGTTTAGCAAACAAATTAGGAGTAATAACAAATGAATTGATTGAAAAGAAAAAAATTGAATTAACAATTGATGATGAAGATGTTTTTACTGAGTATATATATTCATATTAATTATGTTATATAGAGCTTTAAAAGGTTTTAAATGGTTATTAAGAGATTGTGTAATAACTACAAATACATTAGTAAATATAATGAATTCTTATGTTCCTAATTTGTTTCTCCATTTGAAGTTAGATATTTTAACATTCTTTTTTCCTAATATTATTGATTTAGAGAATTTTATGGAAGTATAATTATTTATATTGTATTATTAATATAGAGATGTGTAAGACATAATTTGACTGAAACATTAATAACAAAAATCATCGATGTTATTGGTATTTTGAATATTGTTAATCCAGTGAATATGTATGGTGAATTTGAAGTGAATTTAGAGTATAGTGATGGTAATTATTTTGCTATGTTCATACAGAAACTAATGACCGAAGAGAATAAACTGAATAAGACTAAATGTGTTAGTGAAACTACATATGATGTATCAGGGGATGGTCAATTCAGTGAAGATTATAATTTGGGAATTACATTTGATGAAAAATATGAAATTCCAACAGAAGGTGTTTTAAGATTTACTTATAATGCTGATCGTATTGATTTAGGACTTAGAAATGAAAGTAGAACATTCTTTTTGATAGGAAGTTTTTTGAATAGAACATATTTTATGTAAAATATATACCTTAGTTTTAAATGATTTTTATTCCTACAAAGTTTAATATTTTCATCATTTTAATCTTATTCTGGTGATTTACAACCAAAATTTATTATTTTTAATTCTATTCTTAATCTTTTACATATAAAGCAACAATAAATGCTTCAATATAATAGATATAATAATTGTTTTTCTTATTTTGTTTATTCGTTAACCCACCATTTAGATAGTTCTATAACTCCTCTCTCACTTGTGCATGTGTAAAGATTCAAGCCACTTGGAATATTTGTGAAGAGAATTATGTTTTCACCATTTACATCTTTAATTGAGAAAATTTTATTGTTCATGTCAAATAACACTTCAAATTTATGTAGATCGACATTTTTAGGATAATTATTAATTTCTACTCCAATGTTACATTTGCTTAAGTTATAAGAATGTAAGTAAACTTCACAAAATTTGCCACACTTATTATACTTCATATGATATGAATCTAAAACACCACCTACTTGCGTGGAATATGTAGAAGTGTAGAAAATGAAATGATAGACGCCCTTTTCCATCTTTATATCATAAAAAGTTCTTCTGTAATACTCTCTTCTATAGCTTAAGAATATTTCTGTTTTCATTCCTTTTTTGTAAGCTTTATTTATACATGAGTAATTATCTACTTAATTAATATAAATATATATATACTGTCATATTCCCAACAGATCTTTTCCATTTTATAATGAATTTCATCCCAAACATTTTTAATAGATATAGTTATATGTCCTGAATATGATTTATGGACTTTACCAATTATTTCTCCATTCCTTATATTAAAGAACATATCAGGTAAACCTATACAAAATATATTTTAAATACTAGCTTCTATAAGAGAAAACTCTTCAACATCTCCATCAATTCGTGGTTTTAATATTCCATTTTCATTATTAAATAAATCTCCATCATAATCCGCACTTTTAATTCTTCGATCTATAATTGAATATATAAAAAATATTACATTTTATTTTCTTTCTTTTTGTTTCATCTTTTATTATTTCATTTATTATTTCATTTTCTCTATCTTCAATACCTCTTTTATGAATATAATAATATATTATGTTAATATCATAATTTCTATTTAAAAATATTTTGTCATTCTCAATGAAATCATATATTAATTCCATCTTACATTTCTTTACCATTATATCAAGGAGATTATCAATATCATTACATCCAATCATAAATACTGAAATACACTTTAAAATATTCTTACTCCTGTTATTTCTTTTCAAATAATTATCCCATTTATTATCATTATACTCATTTAGTAATTCATTCAATACTTCCTTGTATTCTTTATAATCTATTATCTCGTTGTATTTATAGAATAATAAAAGTATAAACATTTTGATTATCATATTTCCTTTACTTAGTAACACACTTTTGTCTCTCTTTTTATTAATTCACAAATTTCTTTTTCATTATCTTCATCATCTAAAAATATGTGAAAATCTAATATATACTTTCAATTTCTATTTCTTCATCTTTTTGGGGATAATGTTCAATAAGATACTCATATACAGTTTGATTTTTTATTCTAGGCACTGGAGTGTATTCAATAAAGCGATTTCTTTCATTTTCATGAAATCTTTTCAGTTGCGTTTCTATTAAACATTTATCTTCATATGAAAAATATTCTTCGTTCTTCTTTATATAATTTTCAAAAATTGTTTCTAATTCTTTTTTGTTTCCATTGAATTTTATTTTATTCAGAAATATTTCTAGTAATGTATTTACATTCATTTCATTTATAAGTTGTTCATTTAATAATCTATAATTCTTTACACTTAAATAGTTTTCTATTTCTATTTTCATCTCTAATAATTGTTTGTTATACAGTATACTCTTTTCATTTAATAATTCAACTACTATTCTTACATTTTCATTTATTCTTTTCATTATATAATCTTTCAGAATATTTAATAATCGATTCTCATTATAACAAACACAAATTAATAACATTTTCACACAATTATGATCATGTATGTTTATTTCATTTCCTTTATAATATCTTTCTAGTAAAAGAAAACTTTCTTTACTACATCGTTCATATATTTCTAAAGGTTCTTTAAGCTCTTTATCTTCTAAGATTTGGCGAAATGTGTCATTAAAATAATAAAATAAAAACTTAGATGTTTTTATTTCTTCTCTCTCAACCACTACTCTCAAATCATCAAATCCATATTTTATTACTTGACGAATCGCTCTAATTATAAAAATTATATCCGAATAAAAATAATACCCTTCATTATTACATAAATCAGATCTTATATACATCTATATGTTTATCTAAAACAAAACGATAAAAGAGGTAAATTGATGTAAATTACATTAATCATGTCAGAAGTTCATATTTGACTTTATGAATGAATATATAATAAATATCACTATTAACTACTTTAACAGTTATATTCATAGTTTAAGCTAATACTTTTGCTATTATAATGTGAATTTCTTATTTATTAAGCGTAGATGTTTTAAATAGGGAAGATGAGAAATTTTTAAAAGGGGATTTGGTGTAGTGGTATCACGTTTGCTTTGCACGCAAAAGGTCACGGGTTCAATTCCCGTAGTCTCCATTTTCTTTTTTTTTTCTTTCTTTTAACTTTTGAATATGACTTTTATAATGAACAATTTGCTTAATACCCACAAATCAAAAATATATAAACCAATCAATGATTTTTATCATTTAATTCTTTTAAATCGCTTTACTTGAATTGAGCAAATAATTGAACTGGTAAATTGTCAAATGTTTCTTTGCTACACCATCTATCAGCTAATTGTTTCTTTTGTTCTTCATTATCAAGTTTTACTTCAGTCCAAGTGAAATATTCAGCATCGGGATTGTTTTCTAACATTGGTTCGATTGAATGACCTCTTATTAACCAAGCACCTTTCACTTTGTATGGTTTATGTTCTTCATCACCATAAATTATCATTGTTCCAAAGGCATATTTTCTTAAAGCATCACATCTTTGAATATAACCATCAACCTATTCATTATTATTATATATATATATATATTATATATAGTTTATAATATTATCTTAGTGCAAATCCAAATATATTATTTAAATTCACTATATTGGTGACGTAAAAGATATTTCATTATATGTTCTTTTATATTCATAAATATTTATTTAT
The DNA here is from genome assembly GCA_002245135.1 of Proteromonas lacertae. Taxonomy (NCBI): domain Eukaryota; class Bigyra; order Opalinata; family Proteromonadidae; genus Proteromonas; species Proteromonas lacertae. Next base: position 53,874 of record NGBS01000900.1, read on the forward strand.
ATTAAATATTCATTAGCAATAAAAAAACAAAACACAAGAACAATAGAAGAAATAGAAGAGAGATATAATAATAATATAATATAATATATATATATATACAAAGTTAGCAGTCATGAATAATACTTCATTATCAGTATCATACATGTAATCACTAAGCCATAAACTCCAACCTTCAGCATCATACACTGGATAGAATAAATCCATTACTTTATGGAAATCAGCTTCATGATAATTGGAATAAGTTCTTAACCAATCATCTAATACCATCTTTGTTGGTGGCTAATTCTTCAAATGGATTTTTAGCTTTAGGTTTTGGAGCTTCTTCAGCTGGAGCTTCAGCTTTTTCACTCTTGTTTTCTTTTTTACCTTCTTTTTCTTTCTTAGGTTTTTCATAAGTCATCATTTTTTCACATAATTCAACTTTTCCTAACACAGCTGAGAATTCAGGTTGATTGATTAAAGTTATAAACCAACGAGTAACATTTGGAATTCCTTTACGATAACTAGCATCGAATAAATTCTTGAAACCCATCATAAGTGTACAGCATAATACAATATCAGCTAAACTGATTCTTTCACCTGCAATAAAGGTATGATGTAATAAATAATCATCCATGATTTTAAGTAAAGTAGCTGTCTTAGCTTTAGCTTGGGTTTCTTCGTTTTGACGGTATTGACCATATCCAAATAATGGACCTAACCAAGCCAACAAAGCTGGAGCCAATTCAGTGTTATTCCAGTCACACCATTGATCTACTTGACCACATTCATAAAAACTGTTTCCACATAAACCAACATCTGGTCTCATTCTAGCTACATAACGAGCAATGGCGTTACTTTCGAATAAACAACCTTCTGGGGTTTCTAAGGTTGGTACTTTACCATTTGGATTCTTTTTTAAGAATTCTGGTGTTTTGTTTTCTTCTCCAAACTTGAAGGCTGGTACATTGATCTTTACATTACAGTATTGAGCTGCAATTAAAGCCTTGTTGGAGTTAATGCTGTTTGGATATGTATATAATGTCTACAATATAAAATAAATGCATTATATTCTATACAAGACTCATTTCGATTGATTTAAAATATGAATTTTGATCTAAGAAAATGATTGGTTGAAAATATAACGAATAGTATTTCAAAAACTCATATCACAAGAAATACAAAAACAATTGCATAAATAAATACAATTTACTGTTACTACTAATTGTCTGAATTATATAACTCACTTATATCCTCATAATTCAATTCTACTGTCTCATTCTTATATTCACCATTCAACAGCAATACAGTACAATTATATTTATTAATATTAATAGAAACAATCTCTCCAATTGAATTCCTAAATGCACCATTCAAAACCAACACTTTCTTACCTTTCTTTGGAATTACAGTTTCTAAGTCTTCTTGATCCATTCCTATTTCAGTTCCACTATCAATAACTTTCAAATATGCCAAATATTTATCTTTTACAGATGTAATACAGGCTTTTCTTTTATATAATTTTCCTTCTAAAATGTCTTTATTTTTTATTTTCACAATTATATTTGGATATACCCAATTATCACTTCTATTTTCTTTTTCTAATCTTTCTATCTTTCTTTTCTTTTTTCCTTCTTCTTCTTTCATTATTAAATCAACATTTGACATATTTATCTTTCGTTTTTTTGATACTATATCGATTTTTATAGAATTATTGTCTTTTATGAAATTATCATTGTTTTTTATTATGTTTTGTTTAGCTTGCTTTATTTCTATAGCTATTGGTTTATTAATATTTTCATTTTCTTCTATTTTAGTAACATTTTCTTCTTCCTCTTCTTTATTTTCTTCATTTTTATTTTTTTCATATTGCTCTTCTTCTTTTTTCAATTTCTTTAATTGTCTTTTCATTTCTTTTATTTTTCTTTCTTCTTCTATTGCTTCACTTTTTATTCTACTTTCTTCTTTTTCCTTTTCAATCATTTTCAATGGATCTTGGTTAATAAATTCTATATAATATCCTTTATCACTATTTTCTATATTACACTTTCCTGTTTGGCCTAAATGTTTTATAAATGCATTTAATGTTTCCCAACGAGTAGAATTCATGTGTTGGTGATATTTATCACTAATAAATTCTGTATAGCTACAAAATATATATATTATTTATAAATTATACACTATATTTGCTAAAACTTTACGATCATGATATCTAAATTCTAATAATTTCAAAAACTCATTTTCAAATATTTGGGAGTTTCTTTCTAGTATTTTAGGTGCATTTTGAGAAAATAGTTCCATTTGTCTAACATGTGCTTCAGAACTGCAATGACATTTAAAACCATTTTGATCTCTACATTGTTTTTGACACATTTGACAATACCACTTTAACTTTTGCATTGAAGCATTCTATTTAACATAATTATATTTCTTTCTATACTTTCATTCGATTTGAGCTACTATTATCATAAGAATTAGAAGACATGCTTCAAAAAACAAAAAATAAAATTCTATCAAAACAGGTTTATAAAAATATTTTTCACTCCCCATAACTGTCAAAGTAATATTAATTCCAGTGTATTACATAGTTATGAATGATTAAATGCAATTTATAATAAAATTTCTGGGTTTAAATGAAAAATTCGGAAGATTACACAGAAAAAAAGAAATATTATTCCAAAATTAAATCCGTTTTTAAAGTAAATTAACCAATCATATTGTTGCATTTCTATTCATTAATAAATCAATCGAAATGAGTCTTGTATAGAATATAATGCATTTATTTTATATTGTAGACATTATATACATATCCAAACAGCATTAACTCCAACAAGGCTTTAATTGCAGCTCAATACTGTAATGTAAAGATCAATGTACCAGCCTTCAAGTTTGGAGAAGAAAACAAAACACCAGAATTCTTAAAAAAGAATCCAAATGGTAAAGTACCAACCTTAGAAACCCCAGAAGGTTGTTTATTCGAAAGTAACGCCATTGCTCGTTATGTAGCTAGAATGAGACCAGATGTTGGTTTATGTGGAAACAGTTTTTATGAATGTGGTCAAGTAGATCAATGGTGTGACTGGAATAACACTGAATTAGCTCCAGCAGTTTCAGCCTGGATATATCCATTACTTGGATATGGACAATACCGTCAAAACGAAGAAACCCAAGCTAAAGCTAAGACAGCTACTTTACTTAAAATCATGGATGATTATTTATTACATCATACCTTTATTGCAGGTGAAAGAATCAGTTTAGCTGATATTGTATTATGCTGTACACTTATGATGGGTTTCAAGAATTTATTCGATGCTAGTTATCGTAAAGGAATTCCAAATGTTACTCGTTGGTTTATAACTTTAATCAATCAACCTGAATTCTCAGCTGTGTTAGGAAAAGTTGAATTATGTGAAAAAATGATGACTTATGAAAAACCTAAGAAAGAAAAAGAAGGTAAAAAAGAAAACAAGAGTGAAAAAGCTGAAGCTCCAGCTGAAGAAGCTCCAAAACCTAAAGCTAAAAATCCATTTGAAGAATTACCACCAACAAAGATGGTATTAGATGATTGGTTAAGAACTTATTCCAATTATCATGAAGCTGATTTCCATAAAGTAATGGATTTATTCTATCCAGTGTATGATGCTGAAGGTTGGAGTTTATGGCTTAGTGATTACATGTATGATACTGATAATGAAGTATTATTCATGACTGCTAACTTTGTATATATATATTATATTATATTATATTATTATTATATCTCTCTTCTATTTCTTCTATTGTTCTTGTGTTTTGTTTTTTTATTGCTAATGAATATTTAATATAAATAAATATTTATGAATATAAAAGAACATATAATGAAATATCTTTTACGTCACCAATATAGTGAATTTAAATAATATATTTGGATTTGCACTAAGATAATATTATAAACTATATATAATATATATATATATATAATAATAATGAATAGGTTGATGGTTATATTCAAAGATGTGATGCTTTAAGAAAATATGCCTTTGGAACAATGATAATTTATGGTGATGAAGAACATAAACCATACAAAGTGAAAGGTGCTTGGTTAATAAGAGGTCATTCAATCGAACCAATGTTAGAAAACAATCCCGATGCTGAATATTTCACTTGGACTGAAGTAAAACTTGATAATGAAGAACAAAAGAAACAATTAGCTGATAGATGGTGTAGCAAAGAAACATTTGACAATTTACCAGTTCAATTATTTGCTCAATTCAAGTAAAGCGATTTAAAAGAATTAAATGATAAAAATCATTGATTGGTTTATATATTTTTGATTTGTGGGTATTAAGCAAATTGTTCATTTTAAAAGTCATATTCATAATTAATGCTATAAATACATTTCAAATAATTAATAAAACGAAATTAAGTATTTATATATAGTTTTTTTGAAGAGGAAAAGAATCAATCATCAAATTAATTCTTCAGTTTAAAAGATTTCAATTACATTCTATACTAAAAACAATAGCAGATGTTATAGAGTCTATTACCTTTGCTTTGTATGAAGATTCAGTAGATTTGGCAGTGTATTTTATTTGTTATATAATGGAAGAACAGTTTAAGGATTATTATGCTTATGTTGTAGCTGTTTTAAATATAAATCATTATTGTCATACAACAATTCATCATGATAAAGAGTTTAAAGAGGAAGAAGAAATTGTAAGAAAACATAACATTGAAAGTATATTGGATTATGATTTTGATGATAAAAGAATTCTGTATGAATCATTTTCAAAGAGTATTTATCACGAGAGATTGGAGTATTTAGGTGATGCAATATTAGATTGGATATTATTTTTAGATATTTATTCCAAATATAAAGAATCATTAACTCCGCTTATTATATATGGTATATATGATAAAGAGTATATATATTTATATAGATCTAAGAGCTAACTTAACATCAAATGAAGCACAATGCTATATTTTTTGTTCTTTAGGATTACATAATGTTTTGATAGATACAACAACTGATCATTCCAAAATTGATGAATATGTATTTATATATTCATGATTATATATATTTAATAGATTGAAAAGTTAAGAAAAGGTCAAATTAATTTTGGAAATGGAAGTGAATTCAAAACAATCTCTCCTTTATGTCCTTCCTCTGCATTATTAGAAATTGAAAAAATAGATGAATTTGGATGTGGAAATAGAAATATAACCTGGAAAGTATTAAGTGATACTTTTGAAGCTTTAATTGGAGGTGTATTATTAGATGGTGGAATAAGCAAGACAATTCAAGTTGTACATAGAATAATGGAACCTTTTCTGTCTAAACATATGAATATTGATAATATTAAACACCATCCTGCTACTAATCTACAGCTTTATGTTCAGGAGAATAAAATGAATATGTCTATTGAATGTACATTACTTTCAGATGATCAATACGAATGTAAAATCATTATAGATAACACACTATACGCAACTGAGAAGGATTTCAAAAAGAAAGAAGCAGTGTATAAAGCTTATATTACTGCAAATCGTGTTTTAAATATTGCTAATAAATAAATATATATCTTCATTAATACTCTAATTTTTAATTTCATTGTTATTAATACCCAATTGTTGAATCATACTTATCATCAGAACACATGCATTAGAATTATAACATTTTTGTTTATCTATAGCAACTCTGTGATTAGAAAAATGAAATTAATACCAATTTACATTGACATTGTCATTATTATGTAACAATTTGCATTTCTTAAAATGAAAGTATCTGATTCATATATTAGTGAAAATGGGTATTATATATATTAAATGTAACAAAAATAGACTATGCAGACAAATTGCAAATCAAGGCTTTGGAGATTTAAAAGTTTTAGTTGGAGGAGAAGAAATTATTAGTTCAAAGGCCGTTTTCATAGTTTCAAACCCTATATTCAAAGAATTGATAGAAAATAGTGAAAATGGTAATGTTATTGAATTTAATGAGGATTGTAGTATTGAATCATTTTTTGAGCTAGAAAAGTATTACAGTGGAGGGTGTATGAATATAAATCAGAATAATGTATGTGACATGCTATCAACATGTATTTATTATAATGAATGTAAAGTAATTCCAAGTTGTTTGAAGTTTATAAAAGAACATTTAAATGAAGAAGTCATTATGAAACTGATAAGAATGATTAATGCATATGAAGATAATATTGAAAGAATGAAAGAAGTGATAAGAGAGGTAAAGGTTATAATTGATAATTATGTCAAGAAAAATGGATATAAACTATTGAAAGAAGAATATTTGAATGAATTAGAATTGAAAGATTTGAGAATAATAATAAAAGAAATGAAATATATAAAGAATAATGAGAATTGGTTATTTAATATTTTGTTCGAAAAATATGAAAAAGAAATGGAAAAAGAAATATATAATGAAAAAGAAAAGATTGAAATAGAGAATGAATATATAGATTTAATAACAAAATCAATTAATTTTGATAAAATAGAGATGAGATTATTAAGACCAAGAGAAGTTGATTTTATAAAAGATAAAATGAGTTTGTCAAAACTGTTTTACAAAAGTAATAATAAAAATAATAATCATATATTCATTAATTTGAATAAGATAGAAGATAAAGAGATAGAAGAAATAATATTTAAATATTATATAGAAGATGAGTTAATATTAATAGAAGAAAGAGATATAGAAGTATTAGAAAAGAGTGATGTAAAGAAGGTAATAGAAATGCTAATACAACATGAAGATATAAAAATGAAAGAAATAAGCATGATGATCATTCTTGATAGTAAAATGAGAAATGAAAATGTAGATGAAATAATTAGTAAAGAAGAAATGTCTAATCTAATTATGTTATTAGCAAATGAATATAAATCCAATGAAAGTGAAAGATTATATAAATGCTTTTGTTTATTCATTAAAGATACAGATACTATATCAACAATTAGATATTTATGTGGAATAGAAATATTCTTTCATATATTGAATTACTGCTGTTATTTAACTAATGATATAAAAGAAAAATTAATCACTTATATAAGAAATCAAATTTGTAATGATAATGAATATGAAATGATGATAAAAACAGTGTACAATAAAGAAATAATATCAGAATTAATAAAAGTTACCTCATTTACCTATCCTTCATCAATAATAAAAGTATATGGCAAATTCTCAATTAAACCAACATATGATGGTAAAAATTGTAAATTTTCAATAGAACCACAATTACCAGATGGAATTATGTTAAATTCTAAAACAGGAGAAATTAATGGTTGTATTGATAAAGAAATTGATAACACTGAAAATTTAGTAAGATGTCATAATACGATTTACAATTTGGAATATAAAATAACATTAGTTTATGAAAATATTGTATTTTCTAAGGAATATAAAAATAAATATGTGACAGTCAGTTATAATGACAAAATAATAACTAATAATGATAGTAATAATGATGATGATGATATTAATGATCATTGTTTCATTGAGATAAAGATGGAAAGGGGGATATATCGTTTTGTGTATAAATTTTTGCAAAATAGATCAGATAATGATTCACTATCGTTTAGTTTATCTATTGTAATGTGTGGAGGATATTATGGTAATTATGAGTTTTATTCATGTGGATATGCTATAGAAAATGGTAGAAGTCTAGATATTACAGGTTTTTGTAATATTGGAAGAGTTGTTAATAAAAATCCAAATTTCAATGATTGTGGAGATGGTTCAATTTATGAAGTGATTGTTGATATGAATAAAAGAGAATTTTGGATTAGTCATAATTATTCATCTCCTGTTTTACTTGTTAAAGATTTACCTTCTCCATTATATCCATGCTGTGAATCAGGATCAAAATGTTCAATAGAATTAATATCATATATGCATTATGAATAATTATTATTTGAGATATTATTTGCTTTGTATGGGTAGTTTAATACTCCTAATCATAATAGTAATAGTAAATAACAGAATATCAATAGAAAGCATTTTCTTGATGATCATATTGGCTATATTTCTTTTTTCATCATTTATTATTTTTTGAATTATTATTGTTTTAGATTGTATAGTCAGTTGTATTAAGATCTATTTCAACTAGCAAATTATAAAAATGTTTTGTTTGGATACCTAGTAGTTTATACTTAATTTACTATATTGTAAACAAAAAAGTCCAAGCTATGCTGTGTATAAAATATTACCTGCTTAAAGTAAAAGACTCTTTCTGAAGTAGAAAACCAACAAACATGTAACATTAAAACCAAATGAAACTAAATTAACCATTTAATTAAATGCAAAGAGTGGAATGAAAATAAAAAATTGAATAAAAACAAAAAAGAATATGAAGTAAAATAGATGAGAGTGATTGTAAGATATATAGAAATGTTTAGACGGAAACAAGATCTTCATCATTAGTTGATAATAAAAAAATTATAAGTACATGTTTACAAATTATAAAATTACAGTGAATCTAAATTTAAACATAATCATAATAGTCATTATTAAATAATCATTTACATATACAATTATTACATATAAGTGATGTTATTAAGAGAAAATAAAATTACACCTACAAAGCATAACGACTATATTATTTAATTTGATTTTCTGTTTTAGTTTAGTAGTTGGTATATGGGTAATAAAACTTCTAAACAATTAGGATTAGGCTTTTTAAGTAATTATAAAGTATAGTAGTTATAATTTTTACACTAGATACTGAAAAATTTAGATGCTTCTAACCACATGAATATATTTCTTGTAAAGAACAGAGAAAATGGCAGGATTGAGAGACTTAAAATGGTAATTTGTGAAAACTTTCCTGATCAAAATGTAGGTTACTTTTATAGTAGGTTAAACATCATTCAATCATTTTGTTCATATTATATAACTCCTTACATTATGATAAGAAGAACCCCAGAATATGTAGTATTTTCAGTTCCAGAATTTGAAACGTCACTATCGAAGGTAAATATTAAGGAGTACTTTAGAGAATTAGACAGATATACGCTTATTTTAGAAATATGTTATGCAACCAAAATATTACATCATTTTCATGGATTAATAAATGGTAATATAAAACCAAATAATATTCTAATTAGTAAAGATGGGCATTACTATGTTTCTGATTTGTCTTCATATTTATTATATTCTGATACACCAAGTGGCTACCCTTTAAATGTAAATAGTATTGATTATATGCCTCCAGAGATGTTGTATAATCAAGAAATCACCACTAAATCAGATATGTGGAATATTGGAGTTATTATGTATTATATATTCTTTGGAATAACTCCATTTCATGGTAAAAATATAACGGACATTATATTGAATATTAAATTATGTTCTTATTCAATGAAACTTATTGGATCAACTGATGAAAGTAGTAAAGTAGAACAAGAAATATTTCAAGAAGAATGTAAAAGAGTATACAAAATAATCCAGAAATTAATTGTAAAAGATGAAGGTAAAAGAATTAATATTGATGAACTATTTGAAGAAATAAAAAGTATGTACATTGTTTATATTTTTATATATTTTGATTAGATGCAAATGGAATAAACGCTATGACAAACAAAGAAAATGAAAAAAGTGTGAATTTAGATATTCATTTTGCTAAAGATTATAAACACAAAAACATTGATATTGATGAAGATGATCCTAAATGTATAACTAATATAAAATATAAGAAATCAACTTGGCCGCATTGCTATACAAACATTACAATGAATGTAAATACAGGTGTTTATCATATCATATTTCAAGTATTTGTGAGTAGAAAAGAAGGAGGACAATTCTTCTTTGGAGGTACAAATAGTTTAAAATATAAAGGAAATGATGTTACAGATGGTAAAGGAACGTGTTGTATTTCTGTTGGTTGGAATGGATCGTTGATTTATGGTAAAAATGGTGATATAATTCAAAAACCTACAGGTTATGCTAGTGATGGTGAAAAATATGAACTTATATTTAATTCTAATCATAATAGTTTCAGTATCAAATTTGAAGATGGAAGAGAAGAAATTCTTTTCAAAAACATCAAATATCCCTTAAAAGTATTTGCAATACCTGCCTATTTGGGAGATTCTGTTGAGGTTATTAGTTGTTGGAAGTTGTAAGATATGTATATATTATTTAATTTATTTAATACACTTTTTATGGTGTTAAAAAACGAAATTACATATTTGTGACATAATGACATTTTGACATTTTAACTGTCATATTTTTATTTTTCTCTTTTCTGATGAGTAATAAACAGGGAGAGATTAATGAATTATGTGATTGGATTAATGGACTGCCATTGACCAGGGAAATACATTTTCTTCATAGGGATATCAGTGATGGAGGTATATTGTTTTATTTAGTGAAAATAGTAATTGTTTCAGAAATAGTTTATTCATATGTTCCAAATATAGTAGATTTACATAATTATAGTCAAGCAAATTCAGTAGCTTTAAAGATATACAATTGGAACACTCTTAATCGTAATAATCACCATATATAATAAATAGAAAGAGTATTTTGTCATCTAGGCTTTCAATTGAGTGATAGTGAGATAAGAGAGCTGTCATCTTCAAATTGCAACGCTTGTGTTAAATTTATAAAACAATTAAAAGAAGCAGTATATTTACAGCTGGATATTATTAACTATAGATAAATAATTTTCTTCTAAAAAGCCATCAAATAGAAGTTAGAAACAAACAATTAACAACTCCAAGAAGTAAAGCCAATAGTATTGCTAATAGTAATAACCAAGATGATTTAAATAATGCACCAACAGTGGATAGTATCAATGTACATAAACGAAGTTCAATAATAAATAATTCAAAATCATTTAAAAGGTTAGAATCTTTTTATAAATCACCAAAAGCAATAAAAGGAAGAGAAGATACTATATTCATAAAGAATGAAAGAAATGATGATGCAGAATATAGTAAAGTGGATGATAAAAGAACTTCGATGGTTAATACATCATTACACAAAGATAAACAAATAAAACAATTGATTGACAAGAATTATGTATAATTGATTGTCATACTTATATATTTATATAGAAATTGGAGAAAGAAATGGAAAAGTTAAGATCTTTACTAAAACAAAAAGATAATCAAATTGAAGAATTAACTCGACATTTAAAAAATGCGTCAAAATTAAAGTAATTTATGTTTTTTATTCATTTTTTAATTTCAGTATTACTCATACTAACAAAAAACAATATAAACAAAGTTCAACAAGAATTTTCATTCATAAATGACTTTTAATTATCTAATTTTTAAACTATATATAAACTGAATATAAACAACAACACAATTATTCTGGTTCCCACATAATAGCTTGTTCTAATTTACATCTCAGTCTAATATTCTCTTTTGTTAAAATACGAATGTCTTCAATTGCTTCAGCCAATAATCTTCGAGATTCATCCGCTGATGTGTGCGATCCTTTCAATTGATCTTCATACACTTTAAACATCTCTTTTACCACAGATGCTGATTTATCTCTTTCAATATCAAGAGCTTTTTCATGAGCTGTTTTAATTTCTTTTATTTTTTCATTAAATTGTTTTTCTGCTTGTGACTTTTCATAGACCAATTTCTGTTTTTGTAGTTTCTCTTCTGCTAATTCTATCTCTAAATCATCTATTCTTGATTTATATTGATTGATTTCCCTTTCATATTTCAATTTTTCTCTTCGAACACTCTTTTCAAAATCTTCCTGTAATCTATGTCGTTCTAATTGTAATGATTTTTCTAAATAAGCATCTCTTTCTATTCTCATTTTTTCTCTTTCTTCATTCTGAATTGCTTCTCTTAAAGCTGCATCACTTGACACTACTGTTTTCTTCACTTCTAATTGATCTTTCTCTTTTACATATTCTTTTTCTATAACTTCTAATTGATTTTTTGTTTCTTCCAAATCTGACTTTTCATCTAATACGACTTGCCTTTGTTTCTTTATAAAGTTACCTGTTTCTTCAAGTTTCTGTTGTATAATCGGCTTTTCTTCTTCTTTACATGTTCCATCTTGTAAGGTTTGTTCCAAGGCTTGATATATTTTAAATATCTTATCAAAATCAGCTTTTATTTCTTTAAATCTCATTTTTTGTATTTTATATCTTTCTCTCAGTTTTGATCTTGCTTTCTTCAATTTCTTTAATTTCTTCATTGATTCTTCAGTTTCTTCTTTTATATTATTCATTACTGCTAAAATTGTATTTTCATTCTTCATATTTTGTTTTCTTTCTTCTTCATACATTTGATGCAATCTCTCTTTCTCTTCCCATGATTTAGATTTGGCTTGTTCAAGATCTGCTATTAAAGCTTCCATCTCTTTCATTTTCTGTTTTTCTGCTTCGCTCATTTCTTCACCTGCAACCATTGGTTGTCCCTGTTTTTGTAATTGTTCTCTTAACGCTTTGATTTGATCTCTTAATTCTCTAATTACAGTTTCATTCTTATCTTCATTACGTCTTGTTTCGTTCTTAATCATTTTTGCACGATTGGCAAACTATACACATAAATTAATAATAATAATAATATATATACATTTAATGTAGATATTGTTTCTTCATAATTCACTTTAGCAGGTGATATAGCAGCAATCATAATAGTTAAAGCATTACCACCTAATGATGTCTGTAGCAATCTTGTTAATTTACTGTCTCTGTATGGAATATGTTTATTCTTTTTAGGATCTGTCAAGGCATTTATCACATTACCTAAGGCCGATAATGATTTATTAATTGCAGCACCTTCTTTTAGAGTATCACCAGTTGCACCTGTTTTTGCGGCTCTCTCAGATCCTGCTAAATCGACTAAATTTATCTTAGCTTCTAAAGAAGTTTCTTTTTGAGTATCTCCTTCTATTACTGTTTGCTTTTGATCTACTTTAATAACAAAACAACTGTGACTTCTACTACTTCTATTGTTCATATTAGTAGAAGCTACTCTTCTTACTTGATTACCTTGTTCGATATATTGGTTTAACTGATCTGCTGAGTTGACTATGAAATGAGATAATCCTTCAACATAAACACCTAATTTTGGATTTTCTCTGATTGTTAATTTTTCATCTGATAAACATAGCAAATCATTTATTTGTTCATTATAGATTTCTAAGTAAGATACTTCGATTAAAAACTTTCTTTCATCGGTTGTAAGGTCTTTGATTCTTTTAAATATATCCATATTCATTCGAGGTATAATACCTAGATCTCCATCATAACCCATCATTGTATGCGTTTTTCCTGAAGATGTTTGGCCATATGCAAAAATTGTACCATTATAACCATCAAATGCTTTAGTTAACAATGGCAATGCTAGATCATTATAAACCATTTCTTGTGTAGTATTCATATCATAAGAATGATCAAAAGTATATGTTCTTGTTGACCTAATATTGATATAAAACATTAAAATATACTAGCTGGATCATCTAAATTTTTAACGAGTGTTCTAACACCTTCTTCCATATCAATGACTGGTTTTTCGTTTGCATCCTTTCTCTTTTTGATTTAGAGGTCTACATCTAACAGCCACTTGCACATTTACAGATGTCATAATCTAATAAACACACTCTCTTTTTAAATTAGAAAAAATTTGAGCTGTTATTTTAGGGGCGACTAATATGAGTGCCTAAATTTTTAAACCCCAAGAATCGTTTGTTTTTGTTTTGTCTTGATTTCATGGCTAAATTACCAGACGAGGTAGAAAAAGAGTTAAATGATTATATGAAACATAATATAACAGATTTGTTCAACCATGTGGCTGAAGCTTTACTTTTAGCAAAACCTGAACATCCCGTTAGATTTATATTAGATTATTTAATAAAAGAATATCCAGATCAAGCGTTAGGAGCAGTTATGTGTATGCTTTGTTTGTATTATCATAATAGCACCTGTATTAGCTTCAGAGATAGAAAGAAAAGCCAAAGAAACTGAATCCAAAAATAAAACTGTTATACCACCACTGATTGAAGAATCAGTAGCTGAATTAAAGACTATAGAGTATTAATCAATTTTTTTTATTCTACATAGAGGGTTATCTATTAGAAAACGAAGATCAAGCATCAGTATCAGCAGAAACAATGAGTTCATCAGTATATAGTAATAATCTAATAAAAAACTATAGGAAAAATTAACAACAAAAGATTTAAAAATATCCAAAATCTCCAATGGATTTAGAATCAATACACAATATATTATCACAGAATATGTATATTTATCCTTCTATTTATATAGTTTATTTGATAATCTTGATGAAACATCCCGTGAAATCATCGTAGGAGCAATGTTTCCAAAAATATAAAAATGGTGAAATCATTATAAAAACAAGGAGATGATGGAGATAATTTCTATTTATTATCAACAGGAGAATGTGAAATATATGTAGAAAGAGATAATAAACCAGTATTGGTGAAGTTATGTCAAGTTGGATTCATTTGGTGAATTAGCTTTGTTATACAACGCTCCAAGAGCAGCAACAGTTGTAGCTAAAGGAGATGTTAAAGTATGGGCTGTTGATAGAACTACATTCAGAGTAATCTTAATGGAAACAACAGTAAATCAAAGAAAAAAATATAAAACATTTTTAGAAAAAGTACCGTTATTAGAGTCGTTGACTGAATATGAAAGATTGACTGTAGCTGATGCTTTGAAGCCAGTTATGTTTAATAAAGGTGAAATTATTATAAAAGAATGTGATAAAGGTGATGCTTTTTATATTATTGAAGAAGGAGGTGTTATTTGTACAAAATTAACAAATGGAGTTCAATTAGAAGTAAGCAGAGTTCATAATGGTGAATATTTTGGTGAAATTGCTTTATTATCTGATGTACCAAGACAGGCTACAGTTACTGCAA